>BOPP01000115.1:3575375-3601222 GCA_017312745.1 Gryllus bimaculatus
TGCCACGTGGCTTTATTTGCAGGGATGCTCGGGCGGGCGCCACAGCCATGTTCCTCGCTTAATTCTCGCCCACCAACACATTTTTTTCCAAAACACTTTTTTCCTATTATGTTGAGGACCCCGGTTTTTTTTATCTTGAAATCTGCGACTAACCATGCCAATGAATTTTAAACGCCAAGAGTACTTCCATGCGAAAGTATTAGTGGGGATATATTTGAACGTGGAAAAGCATTAAATTTGGTTAAGTAAAGGAAGATTTAGAATCGGTTTGCTCCCGAAAATCCAAACTAAATAACATTAACTTACACATATTGCGGAAGGATTTGGCGAACGTCCCTGCGACGGCAGGGCGAAGCCGCAAGATACGCACCCGGCTCCTCCCTGCCCCTTCGACCCTTTCCCCCCCTCGCCGCCCTTCCCGCCCCCGCTCTTTCCCCTCCCCGCAATTTCCCCTGGCCCCGCTGGCCACCGCTTCCGCGCGCACCGCGGCCTCCCGACGTGATAATGTTCACCCGCAGTTACGGTCCCCCTCCGATTTGGCGGCGGTCGAGCACGGCGCTGGTCCAGCAGAGAGGGGCGGCGCGCGGGCGGGGCGGCGCGGGGCGGGCAGGGTTGTAGGCGCAGGATTCACACGGAAAGACGCAGGCCGAGTAGGGAGACAATCGAGCGCACTTCGGTCGAGCCGGCGGCAGTTGATTCCTCTAATTCAAAATGGCCTCGCGCATATCTGCGAACAGCGAGGCTGGCGGCGAGCGCCGGCCCGGGAGCCGGTCCATTGCCGGAATCTATGCACGCCCTCAACATTGACAAACGGACGGAAAGGGCCCGAGGCATGCGCCCAGCCCCCGCACGCCACGCACCCACCTCCCTTACTAGCTCCCGATCGCTCCTTTTCGCCCTCCGCCGAGTCTTCCTCTCTCACCCGCGGTCCGCCCGCCCTCCGGCGCCGCCCACGCACCGGTCGCGCTGTGCCGCCCGCCCTCCGCCACGACGTCCCTTCGCACCCGCCCCACCCCGCAGAATATTGTGCTCTGTCGTCGTTTGTTTATGGACGCCGGTCATCGAGAAGCGAACATCGGAGTATGGGCCGCGCCGCAACCCGCTCTCGCTCGCTGAGCCGGCAACGCGCGGTCCGCCCAGTCCCCCTATCCCCCACGCCCCTGCAGGCCCCACACGCCTACCGCCGCGCCGTCGTACGCCGCCTCGCGGACCACCTTTGAATCGGCGCGCCTGTTTGCGGGGCAACGGACGCACGGGCAAATCACGCGAGGAAGCGAGGGCGGGGCGTGCGCGGGCGGGGCGACGACGCGGGACGCCGCGTGGGCCGCATCCCCTGTCTCCGTCCGCGACGCTTGCAAGACGCGCCGACTCTTTTTGGGTGAAGTGAGCTGATAACCTGTTAACCCCGGGCGACGCATGCGCGCTGGTGTGCCGCGCGTAGGCTGGGCAGGCCCAGGCGAACTTCTCTATGCCCGCACACCTACACCTTACTCTCTCGCCTGCAATCAGAAGCTATTCAATGCCGCGGGGAATAGAATGCGGATAAATGCTGGCGCCTAAAACCGGCAGTCGCAGCAGATATGAACATCTGCTTCTTCAACTTCCCACTCCCACCCACTGCATACCTTTCATGCCGCAATCCAGTTCTCACTCTCCTCACTATCCCTTACTCTCCGCACCCTCATCTCTTCTCCCACCCAAGACGTCCGTGCATCTCGTAGTATTATATCCTATCTTGCCTTCCTCTACTCTGCGCTTTTCCGCTCGACTCTATCCCACTCCGTCTTCTCACCCTTTTTAGCCACGCCGACAAGACCCATCTCTTTCGGCCATAAACCTTCTTACAGTATTTGTGCGCGGTCGGGGCCAAAAACCTACCGTCCCCTTTAAATCTAGGCCGGTCGAATATCCCGGGCGCGGTCGGCCCTCATCATTGTTAAGGACCTAGGCGAGGGCTAGTGGGCGAGGCCGGCCGGGGAGGGGCGGCGCATCAGCCCCCGGCCCACCACCCCTCCCCCCCCCCTCTCCCCGCCATAACAACACACAATCGCGCGCCCGCGCTTCCCCCCTCCGGATTTCATTTCCTGCGTCCCGCGTCTTCGCGTGCGCCTTGAAACCGCTGCTCCAAGCGCTGGGCCTTGAGGGCGTGACGCGGGCGCCCTGGCCCCGCCTGCACCGAAGAGCGGCCCGTCGAAGTCCCGCGCCGGGGAGCGAAGCGCAGTGGAGCCGCGTGCGGTGCTGCGGTTGCGCCGCGGGCGGCGCGGCCGAGAGGAGCGCCGGTGACCGGCGCGACGACGCGGTTTGACAGCAGCTTCCGCGGACGGGCGAAGACAGCGGCGCGCCGAGGACCGACGCGGCCTGCGCTGCCACCGCCGACGGTTCGAGGGGCGGGGTGGATGCGGTGCTCGGTATCGCGCCGACGGAAGCAGCTGCCCGTCGTCGGCAGCCGCCGGGCGACTGTTTTGTTCTGGCGGTGCCGCCCTCCGCCTCCGGCCCCCACTCCCCCGCCCGCCCTCCCGACCGGACGCTCGGCCCCACCCCTTCCCTGGCGAGCCCGCGTCGCACAGCCGCCATTTAATTCACATATCCAGAACCGGAGCTGGTTGAGCACTATGTCCCGCAGCCGCCGCCAGCCACCCACCGCCGCCCGATCTGTTTGATGTTAGTTGTTAGTCAACAGCGCCGCCCGGGCGGTGGTGGGACGGCGGGCGAGGGCGGGCCGGTTGCGCGGTTCGATGTCGAGCGGGTTGCCTACACATGCGTCACCGCGCGCGCGGCGCGGCTAGCTTGAACTGGTGCGGGCCGTTGGCGTGCGGAGGCGAGGGGCGCGGCGCGCACGAGGGAACTCGTTTACATGAAGCGAGGCAACGCGAAAGACGGTGTCTGCGCGGCCCAGGGCGTGGAGGGGGGACGGGCGCTGGGCGGGGCGGCGCCTTTGCCCGGCCGTCCTTCCGCTGATGTTATCGTCTGAATGATGTGCAGGCACTTGCACTATGCGTTTCTCCGGTTCTCCTGTTTCATTTTTTTGAGAAACAAACTAGAAAATGTTCTTCACTACATCGTAGGTCCCTTCTTTCACTCAGTAGCAAAAAACAGACGACGACGCTTATTGTAATCACGGTTATCGTTATCATTCGTTTAATGTGATCACATTTATGATGTCCTGCTGGGACTTATATTGAAACATTAGGACAATTTAATTTACTGAGATCTTAAGTCTTTTTATGTGTTATGTTCGAAACACATTTCAGTTACGCACACGTTTTGAGCGATCAAGGCTGGCGACTCGAGAAAGTTGAGCAAATAATATTATTGGCTACTGGCATACATGGTGTCACTTTCCCACGCGGTGTTCTAAAAATAACTTGCTCTCCGAAGCTTGATCGCCTTTCCCCTCTTGCAGGTAGTCTTTCAAATTTTCAGTGTGATTCAGCAGTCATGTGGCGAAGCAGTCAGTTCCCATTCGTTCGCGAAGTTTAACTTCAATGATAGCCAGTGTGAGAAGTTGGCCTAAACGCAAAGTCATAACAATTAATGAGAAAGTTACTATTATTGAACGTTATGACAGTTTGCACATTCACAAGCAAAGTATCTACTTCACATCAACTGCTCAAACTCTCAGAACAAATCCATACAGCTTTTCAAAACAAAAAACACACAATAGCGACATTCATTAACATATCAAAACCATTTGTCAGAATATGGCACCCAGGCCTGATATACAAACTTCAAACAATAGGGACACCCAAATACCTAATAAATATAAAAGATTCATCACAGCTAGTACATTCACGGTAACAGTTGAAAACCACATCTCCAATCCACGAAAATTAATAGCATGACTGCTTCAAGGATCATCCCTATCGCATACTCTTGTCAATCTTTATACAGCAGACATACCCACTACATCAGACACGCAAACAGTTCAATTCGCTGACGCCACCATAATCTAAAAGTCCAGCTATTCTATTAACCTCACTACAAACAAGATCCATCAGCATTTATGTAAAATAAAAGAATGGTCTATTAAATGGAAAACAAAACTTCACACGACCTAATCATTAACAAAAATATTCTCTCTCAGGCCGTTGTCCACCCCCGACCCACTTCATATAAATAATAACACAAAATCATGGATCCCACAAAACCAAACTATCAAATGTTATGGACTGAAGTTCGACACCACATTAAATTGGAATGCTCATATAACCGAAAAGCTACAACTCACGAAAATAAAATTAATCCAACTAAAGCCCATACTCAACAACAAAAGCAAACTTTCATTGATCAATGCAATAACCTTATATCAAACAATAATTAGAACGCTTATGCCCTACGCGTGCCCAATATGGATCAATTCATCGCGAACTAACATAAACCGAATTCAAGTGATGCAAAACAAATTCCTCCGAAGAGCAGCAAATGCTCCCTGGTTTGTATCAAACAGACAACTCCACAAAGAACTAAACATCCCACCTACCTCCCATCTCATAGCCCACCTATCTAATAACTTCTATTCAAATGTAAAGTAAATAGCCCAAGCCGTTTACTACTGACAGTCTCTTTAATGCAAGAATAGACATATTATCGTAAATTCGTATTTCCTATATTAATTTTGGTTATCTGAAAACGCTGCTAGGTTTCAGTTTTTTGATTTGTCAAATAACGCAAAACGAAAACTACGCTACAATTTTCGTTTAGAGATCGACGTGAGCTCAGAAGCAGATGTATTTCGCAAAATACTACAACGGAGAATATGAAAAACTAGCGAGATTTGGCAAACTTCTTTATATCCTTTATTTAACAGTTGAAGAAAAACTAGATATATTTCTTCGTTCGGATACTTATGAATACTGTTAGTACAGATCGGTTAATACCAGTTTGTTCTTGACGTTTGGGGGTGTAGGGGCCCAACGTTGTCAGGTTGTGTACGATTTCTAATCACGCGTTTCAGTCAGATGAAAATTCCCTAAAACTAGTAAAGAGTTATAATAGTAAGGAAATTAATACTCTAATTGTATGAGTGAAAGAAAATGATAATAGCAGCTAATTATGAAATACTCACTCACTGCATTAAGTAAAATAAATATGTAACTAGTTCCTATTAGAATTACAACCCTCATGGGATTCATTATGATTCCCTCAGTCTGCGTTACCACTAAAACTACTCGAACTATCAAGGTTAGTAATTAGTTAGTTTTTCATGGGGATTGCCTCTCCTAAGTGTCTGTTATTATTGCTTGGTGTGGTGAATGATATTTCCCGCTCGTTCTTGCAGAAACTCTTCTTACTGCCACCTCTCAAATTTTTCTCTCGTTCTCTCTTCTATCCACTCCCACTTTCTTCTCTCTACTCCCTCTCTCATCTCTACTCTTTCCTTCTCTCCCCCTATTCTCTCCACCTCTCTCCTCTCCCCTCTCTCTTCTCTCTTTTCTCTTCTCTTCTCTCTCTCTTTTCTGTTCTCTTCTCTCTCTCTCTCTCTCTCTCTCTTTCTCTCTTCTGTTGTCGTCTCTCTCTTCTCTTTCTCTGCCTTGCTGTCTCAGCATATTGCGGAACACTTTCACAGAAATAAAAGCAGCTTCAATTTTAGATTTATACACTAATTTGAAGCTAGTTCGGTTCAAAAGCACATCAAAGTTCATTAAGTCCAAACTCTATGAGAAAAATATTTTTCAACTGATAAATATGAATATCCAATTATCAACCAATTACCTTTTCTAAGATTTTATTTATCCCTTTTTCTTATCTGAATTTTTTAAGGTAATCCTTCTGTCGAGGGATCAGTACTAATAATGTTGAAATTAACAAATTATGTATTGAACAGAATGATCATGTGAAGAGAGAGAGATTATAAATCATTCATTCTGTTACTTCAAATATATAGAAGAGGGAGTGAGAAGAAACAGACTGACTGTTCAAGTAATATTTAATAAATACTATTTTCTCGTATATTTCGTAGATACTTAGTAATACTGTAAAAATCGATGTCCACATTATAACGGAAATACATTTTCTTGGGGATACAGGTACAGAAAAAGTATTTTTCTTTTTAAAAATTCGTATTGTCCCTCTGTGAACAGGACTAGCGCCTAAATCGTACAAAAAATTTCTCAAAAACCGGTCTGTCCTCACTCGAGACCTGATAATTCGAATCGGATCTTTTAACTTTTTTATGATACTTTACAGGAAGCTTCTAGGACATTTACTCCATTATATTAAATGGCTCCAAATGCTCTCAAACTTTCTACTGTCCTTCTATCATGTCTCAGCTCTCCTCTGCATCGGAGCGAGATCCCTCAGGGACCTTTCACACCATTCTCAGATCAAGTAGTGGCAGCAACTGCTTGCGATGATGTTTACACTACGCGCAAGCACGTACTGTTCGTATTGTCAGACAAGGCAATTTTATCCTGAAAAACAGTTGCCGAACTATGCGAATTGGTAAAGGCCAATGTAGATTGGCAGCGCTCAAGTCGCGTGTTGCACTGACGTCACACGTGCGCTTAATTATGTAAAATGGCAGATGTGCTACGTTTGTGTATTGAGTGCTCCTGAATACGACGAAGTATCGATGTTTTGTGAATAATTACATAATACTTTTACAATGTTTGCCCGAAGTTTGGTATTATGAAATCTTTCGTGAAATTTCATATTATTACTACACATTGTTCTTGTTCTTCTGCATCTTGTCGCGGAGAAGCAAGGAAACTGGCCTGAGCATTTACATTCACAATGTTGCTAGCCCAAGCGAATTGCTACTAATTTCTTACATATGCAAAACCAGCATTCGTGATCACAGTCTTTTTGTTGCTACCACACCAGCCTGAACACCCCCAAAAGACGATAGTCGAAGGAGAAAAAAGCCAGTCTTCAGGAAGTGGAACACTTCCTGAGCAATCCCCAAGCGATCCCGGGAATGCAGTCGTTAGGAGCGTGGGAGAGAGGAGAATAGAGAGGAAGATGTTGAGAGGGGGAGGGAAAAGGAAAGGGATAGAGAGGAGAGTGGGAGAGAGAGGGAGAGAGGGAAAGAGAGGGAGAGAGTGGGAGAGAGAGGTAGGGTGAGGTAGAGCGTGGTAGAGCGACGGGAGAGAGTGGGAGAGAGAGGTAGGGTGAGGTAGTGTGGTAGAGCGACGGGAGAGAGAGAAAAGAGAGGGGGGTAGTGAGGGTAGTGATGAGAGAAAAGGGCGTGAGGAGAGAGGGGGGTGGGGGTGGAGAGGAGAGACAGAGGAGTGTGGGAAAGAGAAGGAGAAAGGGGGAGAGGGAGGAGAGAGAAAACATTTGGTCAATGAAGTTATCGTTCGTGACAAGGCATCGAACATAATCGAACATTTTTGTACTATTAATTCATTTTATGCAATGTCAATTCTGGAAGGGAGTTTCTCTATTTTAGTATGCAAATATGAACATTAATTCAGGTGAATTTGGAATTCCAAGGGTTGTTAAGTACCAAATATTACTTTTAATTAACTAAGAATAAGTTCTAAAAAATGAAGGGATCTTGTCAATTAGCAATGTCGTTATTACACACTTTACAGTAATACTTACAACTGTATGATCGTTTCAGATATTGATAAATGACACTGATACACTACATTCCTCGAATGTCCTTAGAAAATTGCTTATAAGAAGGGTTAAATTCTTAGCTGAGCATTTTGTAACGATACTGACATTCTATTTCAAGTGGTTATAAAACCCGAAGAATTAGACAAATCAAATCTGGCGCACGAATATGTAATAAAATACTTTCACCGGTACTGACAGTGAAAGCCTTTGCGTGACTGCAAAAGATATTTGAAATCTTGCCCAGGCAATTATGTGATATTACTCAGCTAACGATTCGCAACATTGCTAATTTTCAAGTTCAATGGATACATTGGGGTCGCATAACAAAAATTTCGAAATACTGGAATCGTAGATATGTTGTTGAGTAATTGTGGGTTTTTACAATAACAAACAAGTCCAAATTTGAGGAGTTTTAGGAGGCCCAAACATTTCATTGTATAGGAGTGCACAGTGCTTGAAATTGCGCTACTCATACATTATCGTATAGTCGTGGACAAAATTTATAATTAATCCATATAATTGAAAAATAATTGTATTAATTAATTATAATGGTTTTCACAGTTGAAATGAGGAATTTATGTATTTATTTTACTTCATTATTTTTTGAGTATTATTTGCAGTTGTTACTTGTCACCGGACGAAATTAACATAAAACTTGAACTGCCTGGAAGATCAATCTTGAAGTGGAAAGCGCTGTAAATAAATTTACTACCACTAAAAGATACAATAAAGTTTTGTTGTTTCTCGGCCTTTGCCAGTTTTTATCGCGCTTCAAATTGCTTACCCTCGCGTAGCCATTAACAAAGGAATAAAGGCAAGGTGCTGTGGTTCAGCGGTGTCCGCCTACCTCTCCCCCATAAGCGTCTACTAGTGGCAGTGACTTTCTACCTGAGCACATTTAAATCACTGTGAATTGATATGACGCAACCAGACGGAAGCCTAACTTCAAATTTCGGTGCGTCATGTAGAGACAGATTCATAATACCATCTGTAGATCTGATTCCCTCAGTGTAATAAAAGTGTTCTTGCTTCTGCAGACACTTCAATTCCGTTTATTTCCTATAGTGGACTTCAATGAATTTCAACGAGAATTCGCAGACAGAAATTTGAAAATGAAAAACGGTCGATTGTTTTAAGCACCTGGTAAAAAAATTGATTTTATTACCTATTTTTGCAAGGATGCGAATTAATATAAACGTATATTATTTTTTGGTCAGTCGAAACAGTTTCGCCTCATTTCAAGTAGAAAGCTTCGCTTAGTTTCACATATTCCTCCGGGAATGCAAGTGTTTTATCCGGTGAAAGCCCTATTTATTTCTGGAAAGTCCCGTGTGCGATTAGCTTCTCGCAGCCAGCAGTCGCGCCTGGAGGCGCCGTGGCGGGTCGGGCGGAGGCGCGGAGGGGCGGCGGCGAGGGGGAGCGTTAGGTTGCATAGGGACCGGTGGCCACGGCCGCGAGGGGCAGTCCTCAAGAGGGGGGGTGGGGGGCCGGGGTCAAGCGACGGGGGGGGCACGAGGTCTCGTTACTCGCCCTTTGGGGCGGCCACGGATAAGTTGGCAAAAACTGCACGATTCGTTTTTTATCATTTTATACAAGCAGATTCTTGTTTATTAACTGCCGATCTATCCGATCGTTCTCTCCCGAAAAATAAAAATTCGCGCGTGGTTGGCGTATCTCCTTATCATGGTGCAGGGGGGCGCGGGGGCCGGGTCGGGGCGGGCGCCTTCCTGCTGCGAGCAACGCGCCAAACAACAGACGTGCGGGGCGGAGCGAAGGGGCGGAGCGAGATTGGGCGGGGCGAGGGCAGGCGACAAAAGCCCACGGCGCGGCCGCGTGACTGATTGCCGATGGAGTGTGGCTGCGCCGGAGGCCGGCGAGGGGCAGCGGCTGGCCGCAGGTTGGGGGCGGGCGGGGTCCGCTTAACAAGCAGCCCAAACACTGCACCCTTCCCACCGCGGCGTCCCTCCGCCTGCGCCCCCGCCGCTCGGCCCTACTGGCCTCAATCGCCGCCCGCCGCCGCCCCCTTCCCCCCTCCCCCTTCCCCCCTCCCCCCTCCCCCCTCCCCTTCCCATCACCCGCCCAGCCCCGCCTCTGCCCCGCGCAGCCCGACGGCCTCGTCCAGATTGTAGCACTTGCGAAGCGGTCAGCTTGGCGGGCGCGCTTCTTTCGCCTTCATGCCGCGCCCTCGCGCGCCGCCAACCCAGGCGGAGCGGTAAACAGCCAGGAGAGGAGAAGCGGGGCGGAGGGCGGGCCGGGGCGGCGCCGGGCGTCGGTGGGCTTGCAGCCTGGGTCATTGTTTAACGAGCGTCTCTTGTTTTCCTTCCCGACGCGCGGGAAGCAAGCACGGTGGGCGAGGCGGAGGGGCGGGGAGGGGCGTGGCGGGGAGGACCCCAGCCGTCGCCCGAGGCCCACCGCGCCCTTCTTATGGCGGCTGGACGCTCGTTCATTGCCCTTTGGAATTCAGGAACCCAATTACCGAAACTTTCCATCTGAAGAAAGCCAATGGTCGCCATTTGTTTTATAGCGAATGCTCATGGGCGGGGCCCTTGGACGGCGACGCGCTGCCATCCAAAGCCACGGAGCCCAGACGGGGGCGAAGGTCGAGCTACACCCCGCCCGGCTCCGCCCCGCCCACGCCTTCCCCGTGCTACCTCCTTCTCCACAGGAATCTATGCAAACCGTTCCCCCTCAAAACCATTTTTTACCCCAGGTTGATGCTATTCTTTTCACTGGAAATCATCTCTACTTTGTGATGTTCGAGGGATGACTTACTAACAACAATAGCCGCAGTGGGGTCTTTATTGAGAGGAATATTTAAGATATAAAATCTTCGGGGTTTGTGGTGTGCGCAAAAGTAACTAACTTTTGAGAAATTTAAACATCTTTGATTTTTTTAATGAAATTATACATTTCTCTGAACAGCAATGGATAGATCATAAAAAAGGAGTATATGTTAGTATTTTGATAGTAGTTTGACTATAAATATATTTTCTCGAATGTAATTGTAAATTAAACAGACTATGTTTCCTGTAGCTGCCTTTGCAACTGTCGCCTTGGGCGAAGGTGGCCTTCGTGGAGCCTATACTGTTACGGGCAGAGAGGAGTCTGAGCGGTGTGGCAATGGAGGATAGAGGTGTAACTACAGGAACAATTTATGCTCTTGCCACGATGGACTCACGAACAAACATCGATATGAACGGTGAGATTGAAAGTTTTTTCCATTCATAAAATTAAACTTCTCTTCTAGTTGAAAATACAAAGCATCGCTGTAGTATGGCTTCACAAATCACCCGCAGTCTGTTTGTCGGCCCCTACTCATACGACTGCAGATGTACATAGCTGTCGATTAGAACACAGAGCTTAGTAAATAATGGATGTACATATTTTTTATTCCGGTTTTCCATTGTAGCTATGTTACATTTAATTTTTGTAAATGTACAATTAGAAGTTGGGTAAGGGCAATAATAACAAAATATCTACCTTTCTATGAATTCACAAATTATGCGAAGATATTATAGGGAATATCTTCAACCTTTCATTCAATTTGCTTGTATTTGAACTGTGTTACGATGCTGACTTGTTCTTACTGCCATTAGACATCGAATTCGATTTTGTTAAGTTTGAAAATGACCTTTGTTGGTATCTTCCTTATACTATCAGTTTCTTTATCTCTTTAATTTCCGTGATCGATGCTTGGGAATTTCAATTAGCGAAAGAAATGTTCAGTTCTGATGAATCAATGGAAAAATCTTTAATTCTGATCGTTAATATTGGTGTTTGTTCCTGTTTCCTTCTAGTCCACACCGCGTATTGCTGAAGTAGCGCTGTCACCCCTCTCAGTTTCCCCTTTCTCCGCATGACTCGGATCCGCGAAGGCACTCTCCCAAAAGGCGACTGTTGAAAGGGCTGTTACAGGACATTTTGTAGGTTTAATTTAAATCATATGTCAGAAAGCTTTTTTATAGTCAAACTACTGTCAAAACATTAACAAATTTTACATTATTGAATTCCTGTTTTCAAGATCTATCCATTGCTAATAAGAAAATTATGGTTTCATTCAAAAAAATAAAAATTATTAAATTTCTCTATAACTAAAGTTATTACGAACAATATCTCTACAGCCGCTACTTGCCTTCTCACTCCGCATTCTTGAGAGATGATCTCTCTACATTTCGATATATTGAACAATTTAGAAGTTATGAGGGTGACCCAGAGTTGGTGGGACACCCGCTATACACTATGTACACAATCTTGATTTATTTCGCATTACTGCTATATTCAACAAATAACTGAATGATTTAAAATTACGTAAATTAAAACAACATTCGCCATTCAATTGTATTCTTACCCATTAGCAAAAATGTTTATACAAGACAGAATTTAAAAACAATAATATAAAATAGTATTAAATACTAAGGAATATAATCTATTCACAGCTCTGGAGTTTGTTAGAACAAATCTGGCGAACATTTTCGTATGAAGTCACTAAGCTACGACTAGCCGCTTCAGCTTGCCCGTGAACACCGTTTTCTGGATTCGGAGGGGAAACTGGAGCAAAGTCAGGGGAAGTTGCCCGCGATCGCAGGAGCGCTGGGCTTCCCAGGCAAGCAAATGGCGGGGCGGACGCGCTCCATCTAGACTCTAGCTGGATGCAGTCCTACGCATTTAACTGCCTTGTTGTTCGGTGTCCATGCAATTATCTTGTTATTTATTTTTAATGTGATTTGTGAGCAATATGGATTACTGAGATTATTTTTTGCTATGGATTGGAAAAGATTCCCTTGTGAGGACCATGCCTCTTAATCAATTAAGATTTTTTTGGATTTCATTTGATATCTTGATGATGAGACATAGATTGCGGTGTTATCCAAAAATAGTGCTACGTGGGTTAATCAGTTGGTATCTAAGCGTTCTTTATAGAAGATAAATAGTATTGAGGAGAAGGCGCAGTAGTCAACTAACTCGCTCTCCTTGCAGGTGATGGCCAACAGCACACAAAATGCGGCCGGAACTCTACATCCGCACTACTTTCTTGAGCAGATCGCGTGATTCATTTTTTTTTTTTTTTTGTTATTTAAGGTCGCATCAACTACTAGGTCATTGCGACCACTATTGCGAGTAACGGCATGGTAACTATGAGGATGACACCATATGATGATGATGATGATGATGATGATAGGGGCGTGAAAGGACGAACACTATACAACCATGCACGCGGCGGAACTCGAACCCGCGATCCTTCGGCCCGAGAACGCTTCGGCACTACTGCCTTAGCGATCTCGGCCGTTCGGACGGGCGTGTGATACATTCTACACGCACGGTATGGTAAAATGAGAACGAAACATGTCTACATACAACGTCAAAGGGTTTTCAGGTGAGTCCTATGACTCTCTTCCGACACTTGTTTTCATATTGTTTCAGTGGCCGCGGGAACCTACTCAACCATATCAAGGCTCAAATTCTGGTCGATGGAGAGCATATGAAGCTTGTCATGACCAAAATGGATTCACAGCAGATTTTCTCGACGTTTTCAGGTACTCGATGCCACTTTCCCTGCTTAACTTTGTCAATAATCCCCAGTTCACTGCCTTCCACCCCCTTGTTTTGTCTCCCAAATTTTCTGAAAACCGTTTCGTTTTCACAAGGCACAGAGGAAGTTTGGAGATGCGCGTAAAGTGAGGAGGATGGTCAACGGCCAGTGAATAAAAGGCTTCATTAATAAACTCTGATGGATAAAAGTAGGAGAGAAATAGCGGCAAGCAGGGTGGATTAAATCTGAGAAATATTCACAGAGAAATATGATGCTCGACGAAACTGCGTTTATTAAAGAGTACATGAACTCCGGAAATAAAAAATTTCCGCAAAAATAAGAGTTTTTACTTCCTCGAATACAAAAACAAGTTTTGTAAGTCTATGTTACCGGAAAGGAGGATTTTTCTTTACCGTATACGAAGTATATTACTTTCACGCGCACAAAGAATTTTCAAAATTCACGTTTTGGAAATTCTCAAGACCATAAAAGTTGTTTATTCTGGAAACGTATGTTCGTCTGTCCGTCTCTCTGTCTCTATTCCACCGTGGAACTGTGACTATGCTATAATATCCCACATGAAATGGTTGTTCTAAAATAATAATAGTTGTTGCAGTGATTTTAATATGTATTGAACCGCTTGTATGGATTTATAATTGTTATATTTATTAGAGTAGTTAATATTAGAATAAATCATTATATGAGTTTATTGTACATAATCTTGAAAGTGCGAAAATTATACTTCGGAAAAGCCGACAAGCATTCAAAAGTCCATCTGCCGTCAATCAATATGACGTAACACTGCCTCTACTTCTGACCTGCCTTAAACAGCTCTGCCTCGTTCTCGCTCTCTGAAAGTGCGTCACAGTCTTGTCGGAGTGGCAGGAACGCGTGGCTCTCGGGTCCTCAACCCCTGCACCGCGAGGGATGGCTCAGTGCATCAGCTGATGTCACTGCTGTCCCTCTGACCGGGAGGTCCTACGTTAGTGTCCCGACGGTGGCAGGATGTTAGACACTAGCTTTTCAGCTAGGTAAAATTCAGTTGCTGTCTGGAGGAGAATTATAACGGCCAGCTGCTCTGATCGGTAGTTTCCGTGGTTTCTCCAATCATCACCAGGAGAATGCTGGAGCTGTACCCTCACAAACGGGCAACGGACTTTTCTGCCTCTTCCTTGTTCTATTCTCTTCCCCGATACAAACTTACACTAGCATGCACTACACTACCACCCATCGGGAACTTAGCAGGTAGGTCGGCGCCGGATCTCGCCATCCAGCGGGGAAAGAACACCGCCACCTCCCGAGCAAAACGTGCACTACACGTATGGGGCTAATTACCATAGTAGTTAACGCGCCCGGAAACACTAACAATCAATCAATCAATCGAACCCTACCGCAGTATCACTCTCACGCATACCCGGAAGATCCTGTGTAAATATTACCCAATCATGTTAAGAGGATTTGTTCATATGAAATGGTTTAAGTTCATATCGCTTGACATGATATTACATTACCGGTCGATTGAAATTTCTAAATGACGTCTATTTAATAAATCAAGAAGTGGTTACTTTCAAAATGTCTGCTGCATCCAATATTAAGAGGTAGGCACATTACCATCACGTTGCATTGCACACCATGCTAATTTGCAATAGAATCCATTTCGTCTCCTCAAATTTGGCAGCCACGGCCCTGAAGACTGCGGCCCGTACGCAGATGGCAGGCTGATCGCCCAGTACAGGCTACGGCGCGTGGACGCTTCTCTGGATAACGAGGCGTGGGCGGCGGCGGGAACAGGCCGCAGCGTGACGGGGCTTGGCGTGGCGTGGGGTGGCGTGGCGTGGCGTGGCGTGGCGTGGCCGGGAGTGGCCTGGCCTGATGGGGCATGGCGTGGCGTGGGGTGGCGTGGCTTGTCGGGGCGTAGCGAAGCATCGCGTTGTGTGCGGGACCAGGAGCGTGCGGGACGTGACGGCGGGCTAGGGTCGGCGACGGCCCACGGGGAGCGATGCGGTAAGGTCGGGCGAGAGGGTGGGAGGGGCGGAAGCTGGCGTGGTGGGTAGTGCGGCGTGGAGGCCGCAAGCGGGACGGGGCTCAGAGGAAGGGGATGCGGAGTGGGCATGCGGGAGGAGCACCGGGCGCGGAGGGCGCCAGCCGTCTCGCCAGGCGCGCGCGCAGAGGTCGCGCAGCGCCGCACTCGGAAAGCAGCTGGGGGCAGACCGAGGAGATAAGGCGGGGTGCGGGGCAGCGGAGGCGCCCCTCGCTTCGTGCCCATGCCCGCCCCCGCCCCTCGCCCCGCGCCGGTTACCGCCGCAGCCGCTCACCCTCCGGCGCCGTCACCGCCGTCGCTGCCCGAAGATATTCCTTCCTTTTAATTTTCCGGAATTCTCAATCGTTTTCCTCCTTTTGGTTGGAATTCCCACGCCAGCGAGGCGGGGGGGCGGGCATGGGGGATGCGACCGGGCGGGCTGCCGGGCAGCGTCTGCTCGTGGTCTTCGCGGAGGCGCCCAGCCACCTGGGGAGAGGTCCGCGCTAACCGTTAATAAACGATTGTTCTGCCAGTTTTCCAAGCATAGGATTTTTGTAATCACTTAAAGTAATTGCACAACGAAGGTCTTCAAAATTCCCAGAGAATGAGTGCCAATATCTGAGAAGTATATCGCACAAAACAAGATGTTGCTAACAGACCGAAAAATCAGAAAGGTTTTAACCTGCGGGAAAATATATTAAGTAACGAGAAGCGAATGAGTGATATGTTGATTATGAAGATGTGCTGAACTGAGAGGAAATTTGAGTTGAAAAAGCCATATTATTTTCTGTAAAATTGTTAGAACAGCAGAAATACAGTACTCACATTTTCATAGATTCATACTCATATTTTTGTCATAGATGTCTCATTATTTGCTCTATAATGGGAAATAATTGCAATTTTCCATAATATATGATCATTATTGAAGTACAAATGATACATAGAATTCAGAAGAACGGAGTGATAAGTATAAGTAACAAACTATTCCTGTCGGAGAACTTCCAATTACGGCCACTCAGTACGGCTTCCTTTCTCGCAAGTCACTCATTTTAACTCTTAATTCTTACATAATAAAATAATTCCAAGTGAAATCACTTCAGCTACCATTGCAATCAAGACTATTTTCCACAACCATATTGCAATCTTCTGAACAAATAAACTTCTATAAGTGACGTTCAAATTTAAGATAAATTCATCAAAGCAATAAAAACATGATAATTATTTAAATTACTTTTTGACGTAACATATCAGATGAGATTTAAAAGAGATGCATCACGTATCTTCAGTCAATTCTGGTTAAGTTAAATTAATTTCAAAGACGATGCTAAAATGTAGCAGGGAAAACATTTATAATCCGAACTTCAAGACAGAAACGTAAGAAACCTTAGAAACCCTAAGCTATTACTCTCGGTTTGACCTCTCAGATTGGTTACAGTATCCATTTTGATACCTCTAGTACATAAACATTTCTAATTATTTATGCATAAACGTGTTTTTATGCAATGGCGATGAATAAACACGCGTAGGTAAGAAAATGATATGAATTAATAGTAGATTGCACACAAATTGTAAACTAGACAAAGTTGCTACATCACTTACGTGTAAAATAGAAACTGGTGAAGTTCTGAGAAGTAAAATTGAAGAAAAGCTTATTATTCTACGTGCATTTGGCATTGTGAGTAGATTGGCTAACTTTCCCGGCTAGCGTATTGGCCCCTGCCTGGGACTAGTGTAATTCCCTGGCTTGGGGGAGAGGTAAGAGAGACATGAGGCGAATATGACGTATTTCCTTCACTGCAACTAGTGAACTCCGCCTGACTGCTCTTCTTCGTCACGAAGCTACAAAAACTGATACGATTTTAAAGGAAAGCTACAACATCATTTTTGCCTCGATCGCAAATCGAACCTAGAACCTTACTACGGGAAGCCAGTATGCTGCCCATGAGCCATTCTAGAGACACACTTACTATCGTATGGGTTACTTCAAAGTTATTGGAGACAGCGATAACTGTAAAAATGTAAATAAATAATTCTCAAGTCAACTTATTGAACTAATAAGGCAGTGGGTACAATGATTGTCAAGTTTTTCGGCTATTCTGATTATTTTCATTAATATACTCTAATCCAATATTTAAAGTACGCGTGTTTTAAGTTCACCTCCCCCCCCCCACCCACTTCTCATTCTCATTCTCATTTCGTTCAGTTTCTTCCACGTTTCCCTTCTCGCCAAAGACAATTTTATCTCCCAAAGCTGGTTCTATCTCTCCAAAAATAAGAATTACTTTCTTCCAAATTGTGGGTCCTTGATATCGAAACATCGACTGAGGGCAAAACATCCGTCTGTCTGTTGTAACTGCCTTTTAGGAACAGACTTCATTCAAGAAAGTTTCTGTTTCTTCAATATTCAGGTAGAAATATGTCGAAAGCTTTTTGAACTTTCGCAACTTTCGAAAATTCAGCGAGTTCAACGAAAAGAATACCTACACCAATTTTTAAGTGTTCTTTACTCTACCAAAGACCAATTTTAATCGAATGAATTAGAAAAATGTCTGAAAAAAATTGAGTCTTCATTTAAAGTACCTCAAAAATCAAGATATCAGTTTCAAACTCATAGGGACTCGAATTCGTTCAAATCGATCATGGATTATCAATTTTGTGGCAAAACGTCTGGTCGATTTAGGCACTAGCTTTCACCTCAGGCGGATGGACGGACAGACACGTTTCGTCGGCAAATAATTTTTCGGTGTCAGAGACCCACAAAATGGGAAATCAGTCGACACAACGCGTTAGGGAAAGTTACGACATAGAAGATTTATCCACTTTCTCAATTTCATGGCCACACAATAAGAGATTTTCCGTCGAAAATAATCAATTTCGGCCGCATTTTTACAATTCTTTCTCTTTATTACATGCACTGCTAGGCAAGAAAGTAAAAATTAAACTTTAAGATATAATTAACTAAAAAATAATTTCTTTAGTTACACTTGCCTCTGAAATCAGTCGCAATTTCGCGCGATATAGTTAACATTCTCATTGCCAGTATATTAAAAAATATTTTTATTGTATTTTTTGTATTCCATTAATTTACTAACGTCCGTTCGCTATAACTTTACTCAGGTCGTAATCAAACGCACGTGGTCGTCGCTTGTTCTCGTTGGCTTTCGGACACCACACTCCCCTTCAGGGCGTCCTGCGCTATAGGAGTTAGGTCTCTTCACAAATTGATTTATTTCTTGACTCCCTTCAGAAACAAAGTCGAAATAATGTTCTCTGCCTTGAAGTTGTATCAGCCCCTGAGCGTCACCTTAACGGCAATTCAGCTGTAAACGGACGTCTTTGAGATAACGTTCGTTTGCCAGGCCGCGGCGCTGCTCCTGCCGATTTTGACTAGTTCCGTTTCTGAATGAGAATATGCTGTTATTGATTTTTTTGGTTCATTATAGTAGCATCGACAACTGAGGTCATATATAATGTGTGTGTGTGTGTGTGCAAACAGACACATTATACGTATTTTGTTATCGTGTTGTTAGTGAAAAATTGTGTTAGCTCATTGCGATAAGTAAAATTGATTTTTGTTACCACGTCGGACACAATGAAATAAGTATTTTCCGAAACGTCCGGTTTGGAATATTCGGAGGGAAATACCCTCAGAATGAAGATGGATTTGCATGTGTTTGAATCGCTAGCGGCTAAAACAAAGTCGTTCTATTCATATCTTAAGGTTTCGTTGACCAAAAAAGGGGGAAAAATAACTCAATAACGGAGAGAAACGACATAGTAATGTGGCAAAGACGTTACTTAAGGGAAGTGGAAAATGCAGAGAAAGCAAAATAAATATTGATTAACTTGATGAAACCTGGTAAACGAAAGGTACACTGCAAGTAAAGGATGGCATGACACATTACAAAAGTACTAGTGAAAATAATATGCTACGACAGTTCTGACTGAGATACGTTCCGGTATTTGAGTAGATAGATAGATAGATAGATAGATAGATAGATAGATAGATAGATAGATAGATAGATAGATAGATAATTTATTTAATTTGCTTTGGACACTAAGTCCGGTGGCGCGAATGGCGCAGCCAAATCTGAACTACGGGGTGAAGGGATACACTCAGTTTGTTTACAAGACGTGAGAAGTTAGAGCGAACGGACAGTTAGTTCTGCAGAACGGACAGTTAGTTGTACCTACAGCTTGTTACTTGCGAAATAAGTAGCATACATAAGGGCTTCGAATGAAAACAGAATCTTCTTTCTGTAGATACGCATAAACGTCAATGTCCAAGGGGAATCGCTCCAAGCAATTTTTTGTCACCTAATTGTTTTCTGAAAATATAGGAAAGCGATATATTTTCATGCATTGAATTACAGCATTAATTGTGTTACGCAATTCCTTACATCCACAGCATATCTGCTATTCGATAACGTTTATCACTCTGGTATAAATTTTGTTAATTCCGTTCAATATTTAAATCAACTGCTAAGAAAATGTCTGATGTCAACTCTAAAAAGAGTTCTTTGTTCGCAAAAGTAGTGCGTGTCCTAATTAAAGACCTTTGAGTTGCGCAAAGCAATAGTCCCTGCATCGACATAACTCGACTGAAAAGAGAGCAACGGCGTCGGTGTCCGCTCAGTCAAAGGTTCGTATGAAAGCCGATATCAAGGCTATCATGCCCCACTTTCGGCGCCCTTCCATCTTTCGCCATTTGCTTTGCGCCTAGTGCTTTGAGGAGCTCGAAGCACGCACTGCGCCGCAGCCGCAGCCGGAGCCCACGCTTCTGCCACGCGATACCCCTGGCTCTGGGCACGCGTCGCCAGGCGCTACAGGAAGACGGGCCGTCGGAGATTCGCCCTTCCGTCCATGTCCCACGTCCTTCGCACTGGACGGACTCTTGTTTCAAGTGCCGAGGGAGGTAGAGGGCGTAGGTTTATTTGCATGGTCACCGGAACCTCGCAGGCTCATTAGCACCAACAATTTTAAATACATTACAATTTGATTTAAATGTATTGCCACATAATTATTTTAAAAAAATACATTCGTTACACACAATAGTGTCAGGAACTCTGATACTTATGTATATTACTCTTATATTCTGGTCACAAATAATCCACCATTTAGATCAATAGGAACAGAGTTCTCCCGTAATATTAACACTTACGAATATTTTATCTTTCCTTAAATTTTCGGCTTGTCACAGTGATTTGACTACTAAATGTAACAAATTATATTCATCACTCTAGTTTCTACTTTCTCTTCTTACATAACGCAGAGCATTACTTACATCACTATTTACAGTAAAGAGAAAGTATTGTAATGCTGCGGTGGCGTTTGACAGAAAAACGCATATTGTGGGGCCGAAAAGTGGATAAGATAACGAAAGGTGTATAAATCTTATTCCTATGTATAGTACATTTCTGTCATACGTTGGGTAGTCAGAATCCACTTTTTGTGGGTCCTTGAGAAATCCATTGACGACAAAGGACTATTTGCCTACCAGCCTGCCTGTCTGTCCGTCTGTTCGTCAGTCTCTAAAATTATTATACCTTCTTTGATTTGAACCAACCCTCAATGGCGCTTAAAAATGGCTTCCTTTAGTTGATATCTTTGAATTTTTGAAAAATTATAAAGTAAAAAAGTTGTTCTTAAAACTAATATATAGAAAGTAGAGATTTCTTCCTTAATTAAATCTCTTGTTCAAAGAGATATCTTGAATCACAGATTAAGGTCATGTACAATATTTCGAAAATACAATTAATTTTGTAGAATTTTGCGAGGTATACACAGAGTTTTTAACAATTATTCTCTCATACACTTTCCAAATTTGTCTTTAAATATTTTCCTAGGATACAGGAAAGGATGGTAAAAAATAGCGGTATTTCCATTTTCGGCAAACTCTCTCCATTTTGAAAATCTTAAGAAAATTAACATTACAAAAAACGATGATGATGATGATGATGATAATGATGCATTTATTAAATGAATTTTTTTCAAAAAATATTATTTCTTTAAATAAGTTTATGGATTTTTTAAAAACAAATAGAAATTCTCGAGTAATTTTTGGTTGAAGTTCATGCAATTTGTTTTAAAAAATCTCAAAAACGGCTCCATCTTTTTTTAAATGTTCCAATGCTATAACGCCAAAAAATGGTGCAGATTCTATTTTCGGCATACTCTATTTTAGAAAATTGGAAACTACAATATTCATGATAAAGATTTTTAACAAAATTTGTTCTTTAAAAGTATCTTCCAATAATGTAAATAAATTTTGGAAAATTGCAAATGTAAATGTTAAACTTCTTTTTAAAACGACGGAAGGTTGAGGCTGGTTATTAGGCTGGGGGCGTTCTTTGGCGCAGCGTTACATAACTTTCCCTCTATTCCGGATCGAGGAAGTAAAAAATGTTGCTTGTTGGGAACCTTTTGAAAGTTCATTTAGTAGTGTAATACGGCAACAGTCCTGAAAAATAATGAAAGTATGTGCTGTTGCAGCATCACTAGTTCTATGTACTTGCCGCTTTATGTTGTTGCTTCATTAGTAGATACCTCGTTACTCCCGACTTCTGATCTATTTCATTCCTAGGATATTTGCTGATGTAACTCAACATTTTATTTTCATACATTTGATTTTACTAGAGAAGTAGCAGGAAAGTAACGTAGTCGAAGTGAAATCATATACTACTTCTGCTTTATATCGTGAATGAATTAATAACATTGGTCGACAAAATTTAATTTTTTGTCTGTTAAATGGAATATAATAGCCGTTTCATATCGAAAATAGTGCTCTGATTTCATTTGTAGAGCATTTATTTGTAACGAGTAAGTTTTCTTTGTATTAGGCAATTAAAAAGTACATACTGTTGTTACGTTATTGGTTTTTCTTACTTTACTTACATATAATCATGTCAATCAAAATGTAATTTTGAACGATTATTTACCTATTTCGTGTGAGTCTGTCCTTTTTTAGAGTCCAGCAATAGTCCGCTAGCATATTTTGATTCCATTTTCCCTTATAACATTTTTCCATTGTTGCAATGGCTTCATCGAATGTCTCACCGTGTTTGTCGCTCACAGCACCGAGATTTTCAGGAAAGATTTCTATAACTCGGAAACGAAAATAACTATTTTTCAAATATTGCTGATCTTGCGATTTATAATTTTAATTTTTATTTATTTACGTTAAATTTTTACTCATCTTTCAACTATATATAGTTAAAATGACGGGAAGGGAATCTGGAACTCAAGAAAACGTGTGCAGATAATTTTCTCCCCCATACGTCACATAGAGCATTTACTGTTTTTTGACTAAATAAATCTAAATCTAAAAATAAAAATCTAAAGAAGTCTAAGTGTGGATATTGAATAATGTATATTAAGGAACATATTACATCCCAGAGATTTATAATTGTGAAGGGGTTCCGACACTAGTTCTTCATAAGTCGTAGCTTTTTTTACCAAGGTATTCCGATACGACATTTAAGTGACTTCCCCGAAGCCTTTTTAAGACTGTTAGACCGGGAGCCAGCAAGAAAAACCACGTACTGCAAGATCAAAGCTACAACGGTTTGAGAAGTTAGCCAGTGTTATGAGGGACATGGAAACGCATGTATCATGGCCTGTAAGTGTCGGCGTTGCGTTACACACTTTTTTCAATGTGTCGAAAAAAAATTGCCATTGTGGAATTGGTACACAGCTAATTCTTGTTGTATATTGTTCGTTAGATGGCTAAAGTGTGTAGGAATGTTATGCCATACCGATGTGGCATCTCAAACTGTACGCTATTTTGAATTCAAAACGTTATATTTAATGCCTTCTTGTATTACGAGGTCAAAGCTAATGTTTTACTCTAATACTCTGGTAGAAAGTTCTTTTTCATTGCCCATTATAACCATGCCATACCGTCTACAAGTAGCTGCCATAAGCCTTTCTCCCTCGACATAAGGTGCAATTGATACGTACTGACCCACGTACATAACGCGCCGAGTTGGCGCGTCCTTCACGGGTCACTCCAAGTCACTTGGCAATGCCCGAAGTTGCTCAACTGATTTGGCCGGTCTGTGATCTACAAGTATTTCATATCTTCAGTGGAATCTACAACATCATACGTTGCTGGCGACCACTGTCTTGTCAGCAAGCAACTAGCGTTCCAGAATAAACGACTCGTAGCTGTCCGCAAAATATATATAGTTTTAGTATATGCGCGATTACACAAAAAACTAAATTCATTGGGTAATTTTTGTAGTTGTATTCGGCTTTAGCGAACCAAATAAATAATAAATAGCAACAGTTAGTCATTTAACAATTATTTTGTTAAAGTCGACCTGTGTAATTTGTCAGATCAAGTTTTTTAAAAAACTCACTGAATTCTGCAATAAAAACTGTTTGTAGCAATTAAAGAATAAAAATATTTGTAATGTTCTCCTGTAAAATTAGATCAATGCCCTCCAAGAAAGTTATATTGGTTCACCCAAGATAATAGAGATATTTCTGTGACTATATGAGTGTGTGTGTGTATATATATATATATATATATATATATATATATATATATATATACATTGTATACATATTTGAGTTGCCGTCTTGGATGGCTGCGTTCGGTAGAGCGCGTGACAAATCAGCGTCTCAATCTGCAGGGTCTCGGGGTTCCGAGTCCGCCGTGGCCATGGTTGTTTATCCCTTGTTTTTAATGTAGTACGTGTGTCACTGCGTAAGACCGATTCTGCTGACCACAAACCGAGAGCCCACAAGTGCGTCTAATGTAAAGGTTAAAATGTGCCTCCATGACGGATATGGTTGGTACCCGGTCTGGATAATCGAAATCAACATCTCTTGAAGCTGGAAAAAGACAGGAAAAAATAAAATAAATAAATAAATTTGTTTTGAGCTACTGCACTTTGGACCACTAAATTTATACCGACAAAGAAAACAAAAACTTTGAATCACAAAACGTTTAACGTGCTAAACTCAAATAAAAATGTATATTGATACGCAAAGTACAATTTCTACAGTGGCCGAACAACTGATTATTTTGTTTTTCAGAGTGTGTCAACTACTGTGTTACTACAACTACTATTTTATTAACAGTACAAAAAATTAGATCTGTATTCCGTTTACTGCGAAATCATATATGTCTAGTTTTCAAATGTTGCTTACCTCGCTTTGCTGTTACTTTTATTCATCTTTCAACTATGTATGGACAGTCAAAGGCTGGGAAATGCTTTTGGAGCTCGAGAAAAACTAGCATTGATTGAACTTCTCACCTATACATCACATACCGTTTTCACTGTTCTTTGGCTAAAAGAAACGAGATGGAACGAACAGAAATTTTCACCTAAAGAGGTTTGATAGTTTTTGAGTCTAGTGGGGAAACACATCCGGAATTCATTCAGATGAAAAAATTAATATTTGAATATAATGAAAAGTTATGTGATTATATTAATTTATTAATTGTGTTCTTTAAACCGCTCCAAAGTACAACAGAGCATCGGATTTCACAAAAATATAATCAGTCATTTTTAGATTCAAAGTAAAATTATTTTATTCTCACGTCTTAAAAAATACATTGAATTAATTCAGTATCATTGAGAAATTAAAATAAAATGCGATAGAGAAACAATATGAGAAAAATACTTAATTTTTAAATGTTAAAAGTAGTATTATTTCTTCTTGGGACAACATTAATAACACGTTAGTTTGTGTCTATAGTGGCAAGTAACCAAGCTACTACGAGTGGCTTTTAAAGTGCACAAAAAGTGAAACCTTTATCACTATAGGCCCGAGATACATTTCAAAGTGCAACACCTTTCACTGATACTTCTTTAACCATCTATAAAAATTATCTGAAATGGATATTATTTTTTCATTTTTTTCCAATAAGATGATACATTTACTTATTGTAATTATTTAAATTTCTAAAGTAACATTTTCACTGGAATAATCCGAAATAAAAAGTTAATTATATTAGTAATTAATATTCATTTCGTTTAAAATTGGAGGTATCGTCAGATCTATTGTAAAGATAATCCGTTCTGTCCTTATTAACAGATAAAGTAATTTAATTCAGCACTGTAAAAATCACAAGCACGTTGTATCGTTCAGCGACACATATGCAGAAGTTAAGAAAAGGTGAGTCGAATATCAACGTCCGCCGTATCCAGAATCGCTTTTATCAGATCAACAGAAACTTCAAAGTGGTCGCTTCGGTTCGGTGGCCACCATCAAGCTGCTGTCACGTCTGCACTGTAACTCTCGAAGAATCTTCGGATACAGCATGGAAATACAAAAGAGAGGTACGAACATATCAGTGAATCTGTCTACCAATTTTATACACATTTCTCGTTTTAGCTAAGGCTTAAGGTTGCCGTTTCAGCATTATTTCAGTAGCTGTTCATAGAAGACGCGTATAAAACCTGTTTCAACACGGAGCGCAACGTGCATAAATCCCACCATCGTGCGAGTTTTCTGGGCATAAAAGACCATCGTTGTATCTCTTCATATTTTCATGAAGGACATAATGCAGGCCATCGTACAATTACTGCGCACTTTTACAGATTACGTCAAATATACCACAATTAGAATTACGTATGGATGAAGAGTAAAAATGCAAGCAAGTCGTCTGTGGCGCGCAGCTGGGCGCGGCGCGTGGGTTGTTCCTGTGAAGAGGCAGAAGGGGGCGGGGCCGGGCGAGCCCTTGGGCGCAACGTGCAAAGAGCGCATAATAACGCAGCGCTG
>BOPP01000115.1:3601667-3623128 GCA_017312745.1 Gryllus bimaculatus
TCCCGTCCCGCCGCTCCGTCGGCGAGCAGCTAGCGGAGGGAGCGCCCGACTACAGGTTGCCTAAAAGTTGCAGAACGGCCACGCCTCTTTTCATATGCAACGTTTCGCAAGTTACACAATGAAGTTCATGTGCGAAGTTTGCACTCTTCATAGAATTTAAGCAGCAAATTACGATGTTTTCCATTTTAAGGTACGATTTATGATCGAATCATCTGTGATCAGATTTTGGAATTTAATACGAGACACATTCGAATCAACTGTGTTGTACGCTGCATTAACATGTCAGTTACACAAAGAATATTGTACGTAAACTGCGTGAGGCTGCGAGAGAACGTCCTTGTAACTTAAATGTTTTCTTGTAATTATCACTGCAATCATATTTCGGGACGAAAAACCTCTATATGCTATACTTCAATGAAAAAAATTCAATCGTTTTCTTTTGCTCACCCTTCATTTTCACCAAATCTTTCATTAAATGACGTACGTATGATTCCCCCGCGATGGTGAGTGCCTTGATGTTGTTTTATGACCACTCGTTATCCAGAGAATTAACATTCATTATTCAACACGCCGTATACGTACCATCGTTATACTTCGATGCATCTGCTCTCACAATTATCAGAAAAAGAATCGGTCCCGGAAAACGAAGAAAAAATAATCAACTACCTGCTGGATGACCAGTTCTTTGTGAAAGAATTAAGCTTCAAAGTTGACATTCCGAATCACTGGAAAGAAGTTGGCGAGGGGGCGGCGTTTGGGGAGGGGATGTGGGCCGCGCGCGAATGGTAGCGCTCAAGTGGACGACGCTAACGATCACATCGAAGTTACTCCAAAGAATAGTGAATTATTTGCGGAAAGGTAACGCAACTCAACGTAATGCACGCCTTAGAGCTTTGATAATGTAGGGACATTCATTACGTATGTATGAAGGTAAAATGTATACGTATATTATTCCATCACTATTATGTATTCATTCTATCAGTTTATCTATAGTGCACGCGAGGACGAAAAGAATTGACATCTTGGTTATAACTCAATGCTTGAAATCATGTGCCTTAATTTCGTTTTATGAGAGGAACAAAAAAAATAACAACAAAAATCTTCATGTACATCACACATTATTTTTCATCTCTAAAAACTTTGTTTCCCTAAAAAGTCGCCCTTTTCGTCTGTTCTCTTTTGCAGGAAGGTCTCATTACTTTTTTTCTCTGCCACTCTTAAAAGAAGTACAAATAATACATGGCGAGTCTCTACCTCAGTTTCGGGTGTGCTTGCGATGACCCGCAATAGTTCTTAAGGGCACACTTTTAGGGGCGCATTCTCTCCCTGACGAAGGCCATAGAGGGACTGTCCAAAATTTCGGAAGCATCACTCTCGTTGAGTGTTGAGGAGTCACTCCTATAGCCAAGTGACCTAAAGCCCCTAATTATGGTCACATATTTTGCGATTTTCAAACAACACTAATAAAACAATTATTTATATTTCTTGCAATTACGCCAAAACACAATTTGTGTTTTAATGTTGTAATAATGTTGGAGAGCATAATAAGTGGTGCCTCTACAGGTATCTCCCCAGTGGGGACGCGCCCCTATCAGTACAACCTCTCAGCTCCTGACTGGTCTCGACATGTAGTGTGCGTTGGGTAAGTGTGGGGTGTTCTTGACGGAGAGGAGGAGACAAAAATGACGAAGGGAGGTTCGCGCGCGGAGTTAGCTGCCAGGAAAGGAGCAAGTTTCATCACCAAAGGACATGGTGTACACCTTATAAAGCTTGATATATATTAACGACAATATATCCTTATATTAAGACATATAGATGGGCCTTCACGTAAGGAAATGTGAATCTCAATTATATTTCAAGGCGCTGCTGATACTTCGGTATTAATAAAAGTGAATATGTCTTCCAAAGAATTCTAGTAATTAAACATATCAAAAGGATAACAACAAATACGTGAAACAAAATTATTATTCAATGTATTGCTGTAAAACGTGTGATGGAAATTGGAAATGAACTTGGAAATGGAAAGGAAATGATGTGATAATAAAAATGTAACATTTCATAAAAACGTATTTGGCATCATATTTCATTTATATCTTAGTCCTATTACCGCCCTGATATTTCGCGGAGTTCCACCTTTCCTTCATAAAGACCTTTCCCGATAAACGAACATCAACATAAAAGCAGTGAAAGAACCTTTAATTGTTTTAAAAATGGAGCCATTTTTAAAAAGGTTGAGGCTTTGTTGTGGTTTACTGATGCAATGAGCTAACACATGGTACAGGAAGGTAAGCTTTGACTCAGGCAGTCCAAGGTTATAATTTTAAGTAGAAAAATATGTAAAATGAAACGCCAAAATATGTATATAAATATGTACTGAAAACAGTAAGAATATATAATAAACATGTAAAATCGTATGTAGTATGTGATATTAAAATACACTGATTACAAAACACATTTACATAATACAAAATTACTTTATAAAAAATACTATTTAAAAACAATACAAAAGTTTTAAAAAGCATTTGGAGAGCACAAGTTGATGCAAACTTTGCTCCATACAACATCTCACTGAGGTGCACTTCTCGCCACTGAGATAGCTGAAGCAGGCGCGCCAATAACATCCCACCGCGTCTTCACATGACTTAAGCACGCAGTTGTTATGTAGGAAAAACCGCCGATTTTTTTAAATTCTTAATTTCATAAAATATATGTAAAATATAGAAGAAAATTGATAGAATAACAAAAATAATTTGTGAAATTTCAAAATATGTTAAATATGTAATATAGTACTAAATATGTAACGAAAAATTTGCGTATTCTGTTAGGACGGTGACGATTCACTATGATTAAAATTTTAAAAACGGCAAGGAGTAAGACAATAAATGCATTCACATAAAAATCCGGTCTCTACTTGTAAGAAATAACAGAGCATTCCTAAACATGGTACCAGAATTTGGAGGTAGCTTTGTGCAGATGCCCTTGATGCCATGTGTTGGAAGATTGGTATTTTGATCTTAAATATTCAGCCTTAGCAAGTTGGTTTTAATGACATAGTATGTATAACATATTTTATTGTAATTATAATTAATAAATAATTTTATTGTTTTCTGTTCCGCTAGCGTAGACCACTGACAGACACAGACAGACGTTATACGTCAATCCATTTTCCGGCACCATGGACCCAGAAATCATGGATTGTGACTACAGAACGCGTTAGGGGAAGATATTTAATATTTATTGGAACAACATTTATCCATATTTTTGTTACCAGGGTCCGGCAATAATAGGCTTTTCTGTAGAAAAGTTGCCGTTTTCCGACACAAGATTACAAAGCGTTTTCTTATTACGAAGTAAGGGGTATGATTGCGAATGATCCGGAAACACTGCACCATGTGAGGTGACACAGGTTATCGAGATGTCACTGCAGTGTCTACAGTGACCGGGACTACCTAAAATAAGAGCCCCGACGATTGCAGCATTTTCGACACTTTGTACGAAAGACGAATTCAGTCGATGTATGCAGAAGAATTCTAGAAGCCGACTGCCCTGATCGGTAGTTTTCGGTGGTTTCTCCAATCAACAAACGGTGCCCTAACAAACTGGCCACAAACCGCGCGTCTCCTTTCCCTCTTTCTTGTCTTATCTCAACCCTCACACACAGTTCTACTTACATGCACTACACTACCACAGATGTCGGGAGCTTAGAGCTTGTCCCGGCTGGGGTGGTGCCCCATTGGTGGGAGATACCCTGATAGGGGAAACCCCACAAGCCGACTTGTAGGTCGCCACCGGATCTACGATACAGCGGGGTTGGAACCCCACCACCTCTCAGAAAATGCTCGTAAACATTCCACTGGGAGGGGCCGGGAGTCGAGCATCGCCCGAAAGGTGGAAGGTGGGCGCGGGGCGTCCCGGGTCGGTCAGCCCCGTGGAAGGTTGGGGGGGGGGGAGGGGGGAGGGCACGGCGTCGATTAGCGCGTTCGGCGTTCGGAGCTCGTTACTCCAAGAAACATGAGGCGCGTAATGCCGTCGGCCGCCGCCCCCGCAGCGGCCGCTAAAAATCGAGGCGCGCTCAATGTTTCAGAGGCTCCTTAATGCGTCACGCGAGCGGCGAGAGCCTCGCCCTGCGGGCCCTGCCACTCGCCACTGCAGGCTCTGCTCCGCGCGCTCTCGCGCTGCTCGCCTCGTCTCTCCCACACCTTTCTCGCGTATGCGCCACTCAAAAAGGACGCAACGTGGGACAAATGAAACAAAATGGGCCAAATTTCAATGACTATAACTTCCATATTTATCATCCAAAGCGGATGGCATGTTTTCCTCTTACTATATGAAAATGACCTCTTTTTACCTCGCAGGTGAAAATTGATTCCATTTCATCAGCACCTCTTTGCCGTCAATCCAGCAAAATCTTAGAATTAAGAATCATGAATGTGAAAGCTCGCCAAGAACTTTTTAACTTTAAAATCTTATAAATCTATTAATGGAACTCAGAAACGAAAATGACTGCGAAACGAAATGCGTTTTTAAGAAATTATTTTGGAAATTTATTTTTATTTATTTGTTAAACTTTTACTCATCTTTCAATTATTTGTAGTTAAAAAGACGGGAAGGGATTTTGGAACTCAAGAAAATGTGCGCAGATAATATTTTCTCCCCTACGTCACATACAGTTTTTACTTTTTTTTTGACTGAATAAATCAAAATCAAATGGATTTTAAAAATACTGACAATGTCCTTCAAAATGAAATTACGCATCCACATTGCATGTTTTTTAGTATAGTCTATCAAAGAAACTATGCAGCCTTTGCCCTTATTAAAAATACCTCATGGTCTTCCCTACATACCTAATACGAACAAATCCCCCCCAAAAAACAATTTAAACACGTTAGCCAATGCCAATATTTTATTGTGCTTTTTCGCTCACAATCATTCTGGGTGTACCGTCTGAATTTCCAAACACACGACACGCACGACACGGATTTACGACACGCCTGACGTTATGCGAAAGCAAGGTTTCAAGGAAGAAGCGGTCGCTATTAAATATTTGCGTGTCGGGTGTTTCGTTGTGGATCAGGATGTTTTTGATGTTCTTGGTATGTGAAGACCTGTTATACTGTATAAATATTACTCAATGTTACTGCAGTATTCTTAAAAACTGTTTTTGTTAAAATGTTTCATTTATTGCTATAATACAAAATGCAAGTATACAATCATATAGTAACATTACTGTTCTGTACCAGTAAAAACTTTGCAACTATTGAGCAATATTTTAAAAATTCAAATACAAGAATTAAATTCATGGAACCTAATAAAAAGGAATTACATTTTTTCGAAATAGCTTTCGATAGACAAAATCACACGAATCAAACCTAAATTAATCCTTTGTCTATTTCTTGGAAATGATGTAAATCATAATTTAGTCAATCATTAAATTGAAATGTTTCATTTATACATTCATGTAATCTCTCAGAAAATGCTTTTTTATTGACGATCTCTTCGTTTTTTTATTAAATAGAAATGGCACGGAAAGTTTAGAAATTGCTATTTTGAATGAAGGATATTTGGATATATACTTTGCTGTCCCAGAAAACATCTCCCTCAAACCTTCACCGAATGTTTGCGTTTTCCCTTTTCAGCATATTTTACTTCTGGCACTTCAGTGTTCATGTGCCACAGAAAATGTCCACACAATTACCTACAGCTGGCCAACATTAACGCTTCATCAGCGATAATTGAATTGCATTGAATTGAATATGCCTTATTTTACGTGGCGAGACTCGGGCCATCAGGCCCGCCCTTCCATCTGACCACGCAAATTTCGCTACGCTCCTTTCACATAGCAGAGAAAGAAGGTACTTCTTGGGCGAGAAACAGGTGATTAGAATTTAGCTGAGAGGCGTCATTTAGGCTTGAGGATCTTTTACATGCAAGTAAATCTACAAACATGGGACAGCCGGCTTTACTTCCGAAGGAAGTAAAGCTTCCCCTCCGAAGGAAGGCATACGAAGGACTTTTTTGCCCTTTAAAATCCACGGCTTCGATCGGGTTTGAACCCGCCAACTTGGGTACAACAGTCCAGTACATTACACCATCGCCGCCGCAAATAACATTTAATCGCCCTCCGATAATAACATTTGCTTCACGTCAATGCTCAGATCGATCAGAGATACCCTCATGCATGAAACTGGCGATGATGTAACAAATAAAGGAAGTTTGAACGATATATTATAAGTAAATATTTTACATCCAAATATTTGGAAGATTTACTACACCTTCATATAATTTATTTTTCACGACATATTGAAATACAAACTAATTTATTTAGACAGACTTTGGTATGATTCTCTTAGTCGGCAGTATGATTCTCTCCCAAGCATTGCTCATTGACACAATTATAGTGCGGTGTATAGATTATTAAAAAATATATTGAAAGTTAACAAATACTTTAGATTTAGATTTATTCAGACAAAAAAAAACAGTAAAAACTGTATGTGACGTAGGGGGAAAAGAACTTCATACTTCACACAAAATATCGGGTTTGGATAACATAGTGAATCCACTACACAACCCACACATGAGTTTCTAAAAGCAAAAAATATATACATTGACATCGACGCGGTAATAATATCAAAAAAAGATCATATTGGTATATTTAAAAATATGACTATACCTAACACTGTTTAATAATGCATAAGTTAACCAATGCAATAAAAGAAGTAACACAAAAATTTCTAAAAATCATCTTATATTTTAAGGTAGCTAAGTACAAACAAATATGAATTACCGAAAAATTTATCTCACTAATTTCTGTTCCTCCGAAAAATACAGTTACCAGTACATACGGACGAACGGCGGCGGCGACGACGGCGGCGTCTGTTTCCTCTCGAAAAATTAACAGTTTACCCAGTTAACATACGGACGAACGGCGGCGCGGGACGAGCGGGCGGCCGACGAGGCGGCGACGGAGGGTTGACGACGATAGGCGACTGACGGCGACGACCGGCGGCGGACGGAATATATCCAGGGTGAGGAATGGCTTTCTAAGATTGTTGCAGGGTTAAACTTGTCGAAAGGTATAGTTAATAAAACCACTTTCGAAGTTTTATTGGACCTTAGTGTGATTCCGTGGCGATTGCCGATATAGTGATAGGGACAGAAATCCGTGGTTATCAGGATGATGTAGCTAATTTCTTGAAATCTTTACGCGCTCCGGCTATAGACATTTTATATTCGAGAGAGGATAGAAAAACAAGGGGCGCGTGGAGTTTTTCTCTGCGGTTAAATCAGCTGTTTATATGTTAGAAATAGTGGTTTTTTTAGTAACAACCTGGAAAATTTTAAGGATTGAAATTGTCGACGCTTACATTAGGAAATCCCGTGAAATTATTGCTTGTTTAATAGGCGCCAAAACGATGGTTTATGAAATTTTTAGATGAAAAATCATGATAGGCTAAGATAAAACAGAAAACGGTCTGGTCTATTTCTTCTCGCTGGCGACCCTTAAAACCTTCCCGACGCTAACGGAAGAAGGAGGAGGGTGCGACAGGAAACTTCAAAACGCGCGTCAACTGTCTAAGTATGGGACGGATTAACGCAGGTATCGACAAGCCACGCGAGGCAAAGGAGCAATTTTTTGGACATTTCCTTGTTTTACCCAGGCAAAATTTTGTTCCCTTTCCTGCGAAGTCTTTTCCGGAGAATTAGCTGACCACAAAGCATGATGATCGTAAGAAGAAGCTGCAAGGTAAGATGTATATTAAGCCCCGGCCCTAATGGCAAAAGGAACATTAGTCCAGGCAATATTAAGAAAAAAGCAAACCTCCGGAAGGACTGTCACGTAGTTTCTTTAAGGAGAAAATAAACAATAATAATTTTCTTAAGAACAGAAGAAGAAGGAAGAAATTGGGACAATGGACTTCGTAAACCTTGTAAAAGCATAAAGTAGATATGTATGCCTTGCAAAAAATAACTTGAAAAGTAATTTGTGATTCCCTGAATATAATTTTAAGGGGCAATTACGACGTTTTAATAGGAGAAAAGTTAGGCCTGAGCATTTAATAAGAGAATCGCAGCATTGCTTTGACTATTGGAATAAAGTTTTTTAAAAAAACTCCTCACACAGGAATAGAAAAAGAAAAGAAAATGGCTCATGAATTATTTTTTAAGAACATTGTTTTGGAGACGGGACGAAATAATTGGGTCCCAAGCTTTTTAAACATTACTTAAAAACTCCGCCCATGACGCTGTTGGTGTGGCGGAAATTCGTCCCGCGCAGCTCCCCGGTAGTGGTCTTAACTGTCTTGCCTCGCCCCGCGAGGGGGCCCATAGATTAAGGGAAAAGTCCCTAGCGATAATAACCAGTGCGCACTTAGCTTTCTAATGAACATTATTATTTTTGTAAAGTATAACAGTGTTTCCATATCTTTCAATAATTCCCAATCAACTAACAAACGACAACCTTATACTAAAACTCGTCGCTTACCGGAAGTACTTTCGGGTAGGATCAGTAGCAAGTTAGTGCGATTTGCAATGCTTACTTGACCAACCACGGGAAGCTTGTTTACGTCAAGGAAATGTCCATCCGAAAGAAATATCAACAGGCAGCAGGACAGCAACGGGCTAATGGATCATATTTCATCTGCTTCCCGTAACACTGTCGCAGAATGTATATGGCAAAATATACACGCCATCTCGGTCCAAAAAGAGCCAGAACCCTGACGTCCTCAGACCCTGATGCTACTAGAAGGGTAAAGGCAAAAGCAGCCGTTCTTGCGATAGTAGTACTAGTGTATTATACAGTTCCCCCACAAGGAATCAATTTCAGTGCTTTCTTGATATAGGGCACAACAGAAAAACAATGAGTGAAAACCTTTCCCAAAGAACACTTGTCCTCCAATTTATCGTGCCAAAATGTGAATAATGTTTCCCAGCTATGGATCAAATTTTTTTTTTAAAGGAAGGCTTTAAAAAAACAGAAGATTTCGAAATAAAAGTTCTCTAGCAGACGACAAAATTTAAAATACGCCGAAAACTCCAAATACTACGGGAAATAATAAATAACATTCTATCAGCCAACACGTCTACGGTATTACTGATACAAATATCCAGTTGAAACAAGAACGTGCGTATAGAGTTTGTCCTTATGCACACTACAGTCATAACGGTAGACGTAAAAGGACTATCAAGGCTTGCGCTTTTTCTGGATAAAAGGATACAAAGTTTTAGAAACTTATAAATGTCCGCCACAGGCTAACTAACAATCACTTCTGCCTTCCTATTTTTTTTTTGGTTTATGACTGGGAGCCAAACCTTACACAACATAAGAAGTGTTTCAAAATTAACCGACTGTTTAAATTTGCTTGTTGTTACTTTCGAACCCACCACTGCACTGAAACGCGAGATAGTCACAATGCAAAAATGTTCCCAAGATTATGAACATACCAGGTCGTGACTGTGCTACCGTGACAGGTTTAGTGTTTAAATTGTGGGGAAAAGAACACGAGCCCCCCGCAAGATAAGTTGGGGTTTAAAAGAAAGCAAAGTAACCATGTACTTGGTGCCTCCTGTGTGGAAAGGCAACCATCCACCGCCAACTACAAAGGTTTTGCAAAGTAATACCAAGAAATTATTTAAAAAGGAAAGGGTAACAATCAAGTAAAGCACAGAATGTTTCAACAAGAGAATGCAGTGCAACAACAAAACAGGAACATGAAACTACTTATCCCTCACGAAAACTCAATGAAGTGGACATGTAAATGCAGTGAACATGGGCCGATGTTGCGCCCGAGTCAAAGCCCTGTAGAAAGGAACTCAACATCAACAACAACGACGATAGCAAATTCCATTTAATGAAATTATGATAGGGTGATGTGTATGGATTGACATATGCAACTGTGGTCCCTTTTTTTTGTAGATGGCTTTCTTTGAATATCTATACTTATGTATATTTGTTGTCTGTCTCTTAATAGTTAATCAATTTATTATTATCTTTATCCTTTCATTTAACTTGGTTATTTATATTATTTACGTTCGCTCGTTTCCCAAAACTATTTCTTGAAATCTAAAATTCCCTATCGCAATTGGCAGCTGGAAACGCCACCGGGCTTTTGCAAAAATCAATCCGCCAAGAAAATCGGAAAATATGTTTCTCAACGTAAAACAAAGATATGATCGATGCCTTACCTCATCTTCTGAATCTCACTTCACAAAGAAGAAGGCTACTTTTTTAAACTGAATGAACTACACAAATTATACGATACTTTAAACACCTCTAGTTGGCAATGCCCATTGGTTGGCAACGTGCAAAATTTTAATAAAAAGCACTATATAAAATCCTCAAAGAACAGGAAGCGTACAGGAACAGGCTAATTCATGCAAAACGACTGTACAAATTTTATGGAACCTGGAGTGCCAATTACATCAGTGGCATGTTACTGCCCTCGAAGATGTTAAAAATAGACAAAAAACGATTTGAAACCTTTATTTTGTTGGTAAGTCTTGTCTAGGGAAAAGTTTAGGTTTAGCGTATGTGGTTGGAGTTTTGGAGAAGCTGGGTTATGTTACGAACTGCCAACACAACTCGGCATATATGTGGGATCCCAGGCCCTTCATCAGCCAAGAGGGAGAGGAACGTTGTTGCCCCTTTGAAAGCAGTTTTACCTTCTACTTTTCAGTCTAGAACCCATTTTTTTTCTACAGGAAAGAACCCCTCCCCCTACTGGCCCCCCCTAACGATCTTAAACAAAACTCCAGATGTCATTGAACAATATTCCATTACAAAAGAAATCACCATCCACGTAACTGTTTAATCAGTAGAACTTCCCCACGAACTGGTCCCTCAGACCACACTCCAACTTAATTATTCACAAGTCGCAACTAAGAATTATTCTACCAATTCCTCTCTCCCGGTCAACTACACGAACAGAAAGACAAACTGGAACTTTTAATAGAAAACAGATATCCTTTTTATGAAAATCAATACATGCCGAGTTACCACTAAATCACTTGACCAATATGACGAAGCGAACTGAGTAATCATTAATCAGAAATTTCCAAGAAGCAAGCTTTTTGGAAACCGCCTACAACCGCAACTTTCGCTACTACCCAAAGGCTGCGTGAATATCCAAAAGTTTCTTTTTGAACAAAATAGCCGATGAAAAGAAGACTATAAGAGAGAATTCTTTTGGCATTACTTTTCAAAATAATCCTGAAAAGACCGGTTACCAACTACTAACAGAAAGCCAACTTAGGCAACTAAAATAGCCTCCTAAATCGCATTTCCAACAATCATAAGGTTTTTCAAAGTATTTCATAACCAACTTACCCTTCCAACAGGAAGATACCAAAATTACTCCCTTATTTTAATAGCACAGGGGAAGCTAAAAAAACCGGGACGAAATCAAAATCCCAAATTCAGGGGATCGAACAGCAAGAGTGGGCAAGAAACCCCACAGAAAAAGCGTCTCCTTTGCCAAATTTCCCTTTTTGCTAATGTATTCCAGACTGCATTCCACTTATAAATATAACCAAGAGCAAACAAATCAGATGAATTTATCCTTAACTTTCCCCAAAGCCAAATGACCTTTTCTTTTTCCAATCCCCGCATCTTCACTCCCAGAGAATTTACCAAAACTCATAAACTCCTTTATCAAACAAAACGCTCCTGGCTATGGACCTTAATTCACAAACACTCTTTCCTCAAAGAAACCTACCAAACGAAAAGCAAGAACCTATAATTACTGCATTGGGTTCCAACAGTAAAATTATATAACAGGGCCACTACCCCGGAACAAATGGACAAGTAGCCCAAAGTTAAAGTTTTTTTTTTCTCAAGCCCTGGGAAAAACCTCCCAAGATGTAACCTCCTCCCTACCGTCTCCCATCGTAATTACTTCCTATTCTAATCCAAAGTATTTGAGAAACTGTCCTTCTAATATCAAGACTTACGTCCGCTTCCACAGTAGCAAACCAATTAACCTAGTCCCCTGATTCATGCAATTTTTTGGGTTTTTTAGAACAACAGCGATTTCCTATCGTCGAACCAAGTTAAATAGAATTCACCACTACATGGAGAATTGCTTTTTCCAAGAAAAAAAGAAATTATCTGTTCAAAGCCGCTTTCTAGACATTGGCCCCAAGCTTGTTGACAAAGTCTTGGCACGATGGACTCTTTTATTTTAATAGTCAAGAATTTTTCTTACCGTATCCCCCTTCCTTCAACTATTAATCACAGAATCTTTTTTTCTTATCCCACGCAGCCTTCCCAAATCAAATATCAAAATGAAATTTATCTGAATTCCAATCAATCAAGGCCCGGAGTTAAACACAAGGTAAAGTGTTACTTCGGCCCCTATCCTAGTACCAGCTCTATAGCTACTGATATACCAAAAATCAGATTAACAACCAAGCCCACTTTTTTTTTTGCAGATGATTACGGCCATACTAGCTTCGGATGACGACCCTTAATGTCGCAATCAAGACAATTTTTACAAGAACATCTTCAAATAATGATTAGAAAGATTGGCCAAAAAGGGTGGAAAATAAAAATTCAACGAAAAAATAAATCAGTCCCCATATAACCTTTACCCTGGAAGAAAAAACCAAAAATACCTACTGTCCACATCAACAGACAAATGCAATAGTACGGTGGAAAGTGTAGAAATACTTTGGGATTACATCTAAGACAGAAACGGCTTTAACCTGGAAAGCAATCACATCCTTAGCCCAAAAAAAAGCACCTTCAAATTTCAGAATTACGAAAATTATACTGGATAACTTAGGATAGCCAATCCTCAATTTTTACTTATCACTGGGGAAATAAAGCTGTTTTTGATTTAATATAAAGCTTATCAATAATCCCAATAATGGACCTCGGGCATCCAATATGGGGCAACAGCAAGCCAAGATAAATTCTCTCCGATCATCAGGAGGATTTCCATATCCAAGATCTTAAGAATGATCGCGGCAAAGCACCATGGTTCCCATCACAAATGCACTGCAACTGCACCAGGACTTTGTAAAAAAAATGCCCACTGGTCTTTGGAAAGAATAGAATTTAATCAAGCTCAAACTAATCTGCCAAGCCGCCTTGAAAACCATCCAATGACCAGCTTTTTAGCCCTCAACATCCTAGACAAGTGCAGACATCCATCGACTAAACCCAGAACCTCACCCCTACACATCCATTATAGATTTTCCTCGAACAAATAACTGAAAACATTACCCTCAAGTTACTAAACTATCCACTTTGCAGTAACCCAGAAATAATACTTGCTTTTTTTGTTTATAGTTAATGATAGAAGTTAGATGACGAGTACGATGGGAATACCTTCACTGGAAATCCAATTCAATGTCAGAATAATTCACAACATCGTAATTTACTTTATTAATTTTTGTAAAAAAATAGATTGTTAAATTTTTTTGTTTTTAGTAAATTAAAAAAAAAAAAAAGCTTTTTTACACATATGTTTTCCCCGCAGACCCGTGGGAATAAGGAAAGAAATTCAGGAAATTCGGAGTCGAGGATACGAAGGCCACTTTGCACGGCGAACCAAGCAAAGCAAATGCGTTTAACGCGTATTTCGTATCGTGTTAATTTCCAAACCCAGAAAACGGCGCAGAGAGCAAGTTCACTATTTTTCCCAGTAGAAAAACCAAGTTCCAAACTCCAACGCATGGGAACCTCGCAATCTATAAATCACTGGAAAACGGTGAATTCACGTGGGCGCAGACGGTATCCTCGACCCAGATTTTTTATTTAAACTCGGCGGTGAAGGCGATATTTTACCCTATTTGTTAAAGATTATTCCAATTATTTTTCCATTAATTAATGCGCAAAGTTTAAGCCAGACGATTGGAAGGCAGCTATTAGTGGTTCCAAGTGTTTCAAAAAAGCTGGTGATAAACGGAAAGTATTGTAATCTATAGAACTCTGGTATCCTCACATCAAGTAAAGTATGCAAATAATAATGGGGTAGATTTAATTGCCGGGTACATTCGTCGCGAATTGGGAGAAGCGAACTGGGATTTTTTCCACACGGACCCGCAAGTGGGGTTAAGAAGTGAATCATTCGTGGCGAAAGTTCCCGACATTGGTTGTTCCTTTTTAAGATCTAGCCTGACCGTGAGTGTTGAACGCGGGGTGGGAGGGTGGATGCAGTTAGTAATCCGACTTTCGCCGAAAGCATTCGACGTGGTTACCGGCGTGTGCATAAACTTGTACCTTATTAGGAAAGTTATTAACCTAAGGTAGTTAATGCTAGAGTTGTGAGTGGGATCAGCCGACATTTTCCTCAAGGAACAGGTAAACAAAAAGTTCCGAATTGGCGCTCAGTTTTTCGACTACGGGGAATGTTTACTTCTCAGGGGTTCCACAAGGGAAAGTGTGGTTTTAGGGCCCATTATCCTTCTTTAGCGGTTAAAATGTGAACGATCTCCCTGTTGTAACATTAATCAAAGGTGCGTTTTAATTATTGCAGAACGAATTTTGGTTGTTTTATAATGATTACCGAATCATCCCCAAGGGATAGCGCTGACGAACAAATTATTACAGCAGGATTTAAAGCAATTTTACTGAATTGGGCCCCCTGAAAACAATTGACATTGGGAATTTAAATGGATTAAAAGCCAAAACAATAACGTTTCGGGGGGGGACGAATTATGAGGAACCAGACTTAATCGTTTAGGTTGTAGGTTATTTCATCCGAATGAGTTCCTCCATCATGCAAGTTAATTTTAGGCAATGTCATCTAGATAGGTAAAATTAAGGGGTGGGAGATGCAATAATAAATCAGTAGACAGTGAAGGAAAACGCTGGAAATCGTTTGGGCATTTTTGTAATGCGAATACTTAAAGAAAAAGTTTCTGCAAACGCCAAAGAGTTAGCATTATCTCTTTACGCTTTTGGTTCAGCCCTCTCATGGAATAATTACGGAGTTTGCCCGGTGTTGGATCCCATACAGAAAGGCGCACCGGGAAAATCTAGATAGAATACAGAGAAAAAGCGAATAAATTTTACCTATAGAATACCGCAAACAAAAAAAGTGCATGGGAACTCTAGAAAACCGAGAAGAACAAACGGCGAGGGCTTTTTTTTTTTGCGCTTCCTTTTTTAATAAATCGTAACGTAAGGTTTCAAGCCAGCTTGGAAAGGAAATTCCAAGGTTTTAGATTTAGAAAACCCAAATTTATTTCGGGCCGAAGCGGACCCCACCTACAAAATTTTCCGAGCCAAGGGCAAACAAAATTCAATCTTGGAAGTTTTTCCTTTTTTTTTGTAAACAGACAATTTTTAAGGATTGGAACAGTTTTTACCTGCAAGCAGGTTTTTCAAAGCTTTTTCCTTCTCCCAGTGGGTTCCGAAGTTTCTTTAGGAGGAAACAAATTAGAAAAATATATTTAAATAAGTTATGGGCTTGTGTAGTGCCGGTGAAGTGCTTGAAGTGCGGTGGAAGGTGCTGTAAGTGCTGGTTCAGGGTTGTAATTTCAAGAGGTAATCCAAAGCAAAAAAAAAAGTGTAGTGGTAAGTGAAGTGAAAGTGAAAGTGAAGTTGAAGTGCGGTGACTGTCAATGCCGCTTTTTCAATGGCTGCTTTTTCGTCTTGTACTGTATTGTTTACGGTATTATTTATATTATTATTAATTTATATATTATAATTGATTATTTAGTTGGTTTATTATGTTATTATTATTTTATTCATATTTTATTAATGTAATGTGGTTTGTAATTATTGCCATTTAACGTGCCACCGGTTCATACCCATTGCAGTTTCTAGATAATATGTATGTTATGTATGTTATACAAAAATGTATTCACCCACAGTTAGTGCCATAAAAATTACCCTGTGCGTGAATTTCACTTCCCACATCCTCCAATCTCTTATTTCTCGTATTGCTTAACTATTACTGTCACGCCAGGCCAAATTTTTTTTAAAAATATTCTCGTAAAAGTCATTTTTCCAGAGAAAATATTTTACTGTGGATTCGCTGTAGAAAGACTTGGTTCACTTATCTTAATTGAATATATTTTCAACACCCTTCCATTTTAGAAATTTCCAGATTGTAATCAAGTTTTTCCATCACAAAAATAAACCTTAGAATCTTGAGAAGCCCCAGTTGTTCGCCAGAAAATATTGTTAAAGCATAGTTAACCACCTTTTCAACACCAAAAAACATTACTCGTCAAGATGGTTACACGTATTCAGTCGAAAAAGGAGTTACATTCCGTTCAGCCCAATTTAATTGTATTTTCATTTACATAGAAATAATTAATTACATTTACAATATATTATTATTGCAGTGGTCCATTGAATTTTATGGTGTTAGGAAACGATCACCACCTTTTTTAAAAGCATTAAATAAACAAATAATCAGTAAGTTTGTATGCCTGGCTACTTAGTTTTTATAAACAACTTTTTAATACTCCCAAAAATTTTATTGAATAACTTCGACACAATTTCCCAATACGTATCAGCATTCCCAAGGCGCATAGGGTTTAAACTGGTGCGTTAAGAACAAATAAGCCTCCATCTTAAATTGCCTTGGCTCCGCTTTTTAAGAATATGACATATTCATTAAAAAGATTGGAAATACTCTCGTTTTGTATCCAAACCTTTTTTTTTTTGCTTTTCGCTTTTGAGAATCACAGCATGATGACTTCGCTAGTGTTTTTCGACTGTCAATGCAAAAAGCAAAGGCTTTTCAATGATGTAATTTACCTTGACACCACACTTTTTCAATGAAAAAAATGAATGAGCTTTCCGTATTTACCACTGATCCGCTATTCCAAGACACGCAATTATGTGATAAGACACAAAATTTTTGAACCTCATTAAAAGAATCGCGACAGTATAAGTATCCGAAAAATAAAAAATTTTAGACTTTATTCTGATATTCGCTTTTATATTGCCCACGAATGCAGCGTGCCTACGTGGCAAGAAACTAAAGCGCGACAGTACTGCGGCTCGACCCGAAACCTCGAGTTGAACACAAGTAAAGACAGTAAAAATATTGTATAGCTTGACATACCTGTCGCGAGTCGATTCGGTTTCGTTCGTACAAAATAGCCCGGTATATTTCTTTGTTTTTAATCCTCTTGAAACAACACTTATCAACATAAACATCCATACTCCTAATATATAAGCATATATAGGCCCTCTTGTGTAACGTGTTATTAACACAACCCTGAGTGACAGGCCTGCATTCTTTCAGCTTGGGTCCCCGTGCCAAAAGCATATGGTTTAATTTTGGAGAATGCAAAGCATTTTCCTGCAGGAGGACTGGGAATCACGTGAAAAAGAAAGCCAATTTTTTTTATTTAAGATTTATTTAATTTAATCAATAAACACTTTTCAGTGAATCGTGAATTTCGTTTTCATTAAACAAATGGGAAAGATGAAACTCCGGCGGTTCACTCTGTACTGTTTTTGCCAGGCACTGGTAACGAAACTTGTAGATAAATTCTTATGTTTTCTACAAGTAGTTAAATTATTTATTTTCTGTAAAACTGTCGCGTACACCACCTTTTGTTGAGCATAATTTTTCTCTTATTCCGTTGGGAAAAATATAATGTAAACACTTATGGTATAGACAGCACAACCAATTTCTCGCATTTTGCAACGGGCAGATTTGCAAAAATGTGATAGTACTAAAGAAACGTGCAAAGAACTGTTTTTTCCAACCAGTAAAATTGTTTTATCCTTTCAGCGAAATTCTGAAACTCAAAGTCCCCGAGTTATCACATCAGATAGTTTAAGGCTAGCAACCACCAGCAACAACCCAAGGAATTAAACCTATATTTATTTTTCAAATTTAACTGTTAAAGAACAGATTTCCCATTAGGAAAAAAATTCTTTCACATCAATATTGTAAGTTTTTGTTTTTATATTTTTCGCTGTTTTAAAAAAACAAAGAAGAAATGTGTTCCGACAAAAATGGACACTGGGCATTTGCACTATTCGTTTAAAAAACATTAGTTTCATCAAAATGGAGTTCCCTTTTTGAGAAAAAACACTTTTTATAAATTGAATTAACTTCAAGCAGAAATTGACGACCAGAAACTAATACTGTTTAAAAAAATTCGACATGTTATATATACTTAAATGCGGTAATAAATAAGAAATAGTCCTTTTCTAATGGCATAACTTCTCGTGAATTGTCATTCAAGCCAGTTTTAAATTATAAATTATACAATTTAGTTTTAAAATCCTCTACACTATAGATCGTGCTTTGAGAAAATTAACATGTTACTGATAAAACGGCAAACAAGATTGAGCCTTACGCAGATTACGTTCTTAACAACGACTCACATTTGTGCCGCGCTGCCGTGTCTGATTCCGTTTTTCCAATGTTCAAGTTCCATTCAACATTTTTGCAGAGATTTATCCGGTGTTTGTGTTTGAAAGTTACTAGAAATTAGAGGAACACTTGGTGGGGTTTAGAAGAATAAATAAATTCTTCGAGAAAATTTCAAAAGTTTTTGAAAAATTTTCGGGCGTTTTCCTCCAACCTACAAAATTTTAAAGAGATTTTTCCTCCCAAAAATAGTGTTTTTCTCCATAGTGGAGTTCCTTTTCATTAAGGTTCAAATGTACATTTTTTGCAACAAATTTTTAGTAATTTTGTTGCAGTATTGGGCGTGCCAATATGTGCAATTATAAAAAATACAAAAGCAGATTTTTCTTCTCAACAAAACAGCTTCCAATTTTTTTCCTCTTTAAAACTTTTGGTAGGAGATGGCTTAAAATGAACTCTCTGGTGAGATGACATAAACGCTACCATTGCTGTAATTCCTTTGTTTTTCCAAAAAATAACCAAAAATTGTAGTTTTCTGACTTGTCGTCTTCACCGTTTAATATTATATTAGCACGAGTTGTTCACATTTATGTTAATTTTATGAGTACCATACTCTTTAAAACAATGTCATAATAAAGGTTCCTTCGTAAACTCAACTGTTTTTCCAACAACAAACAAACAAGCATAAAAAACGCCCCTACTTTGTAAATATTAAACAACAGGCTTATTTTTTAAAAAATTATACAATTTGTTTACTTATTAAAAAAAAAATGTTAAAAATCATGTTCTAATCATTTTTTTATTAGTGCATTTAGGCACAATTCACAAAGAAAAAAGTAAAAGAACAAGTTTGGGAGCTGTTTTTGCAGAAATTATTGTTAAAATTAGCTAAAAATTACATTTTAATTGTGCCCATCTTACACTCAAAAAACTGGCGCTGAAAAAAACTCACATTTTTTCAAATAATTTGTGCGTGAAGCATTCATTTTAGGAATTAATTCCTTTTTGAATTAATAATAATAGTGACGAGAACAAATTTTATTACAAGAAAAATTCAATATTTAATTTGTTTTGAAAAAAATGTAAAGAAAAATTGAAAACTATTTAAAAGTTAAAACGTTGGTTCACTAGACTGAACATAAAAGTACCCTTAAAATTTAAGAAAAAGTTTTTTAAAATCGGCAAAGGCTTTCGAGTCAGGCCAAATATTCACTGGTGAGAACAAATTCCGATTATGGAAAAAATTCTAAGAAGTAGTTTAAGTATCATAGTCTCTGTTTTTCACGGACAGGCAGAGTAACGGACAGGCCGCGGCCGCGTAAAGACGGGCGAATGGGAACAGTACAGGGCCGGGCAGACGGACGGTCGCGGCAGAGACGTGCAGTCGGGCAGACGGGGGACAGAACAGAGGGGCAAACCGGTCAAACAGGCACCACGAAACAAGAATGGCCAGGACCTGTCCCAATGGACGCAGACGGAAGACAGACAGAAGGGCAGACCGGAAACAAAAGGGAATCAGACAGACATAGCATATGGACTGATGGACAAACTAACCAAATGCAGAGAGGGACGACGGTGTGACGGACAAGACAGGCAAAGACTGACAGAGCAAATGGATGAGAACTGGCAGCGGTTGGGGGTGGACAGAAACCAAAACACGAACACGACAGACAGACGACGGACGGACCTACCGGATTTGTTATGAACGAAAGGTTTCGTCGGTATTAGAAGTCCCCAAACGAGTAATTTTTTCGTTAAAATTTCTGAAATCAATTTTTTTCCGCAACATTGAACTTATAACAGTCTCTACACTATATATTATATTATATATATATATATATATATATATATATATATATTATCTAATATTATATTATATATTTATATATATCACCTTTATGCATACGTATGCATATGGGAAAGTAATTTAGTGGTTTTCTACACAGAATGGGTTCAAACTTTCCTCGTATTTGTTTAGTTTTACCTAATATCTTTTAATTCGAGGCTGCTTTTCGGCAGTTGGAGTGAATATTATTAACACTTCTTAATTAAAAGTGGACAGAATGAGCGGGTGAAAGATGATCACAAATATATTACATGCCCGAGACGGGTTTTTTGAATATAGCCAATCCTTTAGACCAAGATCGCCACCGACATTTACTTGGCCTTAGCGATCCTCTTCCGGCAGTTTTGCAGTTTTAATTGGTTTGCCCTTAAATGACTTTTTAACATTTCTACTTTTTTCGCCCTTACCTCCAGAAAGGAAAAGATTGTTGCAAACGTCGCCGCAGGAATAGTAATTTGGTTTTAAAAATTGTTTTTAAAATTGCCTAATATTTCACAATAAAATGACGGGAAAATATTTTCAAAAAAACTTTTACATGACTTATTTTCAATATCACGATTTTATTCAGAAAGCTCTCTATATTCAATATTGTAGCTGTCGGAAGGAATTACCGAAAATTTTTTAAATTTTGCCAAATTTTTCGAAAAATCAAGCATTTTTAACGAAAATTAGCCATTCTTTATAAGCGTGCTTCTCACTCCCTCCTGAGAACAATGTTTAAATTCAATAATTTTTTTGATATGGTTTTTGGGCTTAATTCATTCGATGTGAAGGAAGAGAAGAATGTTATTATGAAAAATATGAAAATTGGGGATTTGCTCTTTGTCAACTTTTTTCAGCATTAAAACCCTCTTCTAATAGTAATTCAAAACTTTTGTTGCGTTTTAAAAAATCAAGCCAGTAAAAATATATTCGTAATCACGGCTACTGGACCCCTTACGAGTACTACTTGGACCCACGGCGAAAAAAATGGGTTTCAGCGGTTCTAGTCACTTCATTACTTGGCATTGACTACTTAGTTTTGCGGTTTGTTGTTCCGTACGGCTTGGCAACTATGAATGCGTTTGGCATAATTCCGGTGGTTACTTTTTAAGTTACAAATGCACTCTATTAAGTGTCTGAGGTTTCCAAAATTGGTGTATTTGCAGCCCTGCAAAACTTTTTTTATCCTTACAGTGGATTCTCATGATAGTTGATCAGGGTTTCAATTTTACATTTTTTGGTAACTGTATATTTTTCTTTATAGTTAACAATAGCAATGATGACTTAGTCATTTATAGACGCCCTTTCCCCATTTTTGGCAGATTTCCTAAATTTGTTGAGAA
>BOPP01000115.1:3623153-3638881 GCA_017312745.1 Gryllus bimaculatus
TTAGAAAAATATATTTAAATAAGTTATGGCTTGTTGTTAGTGCCGGTGAAGTGCTTCGTGAAGTGGCGGTGAAGTGCGGTAAGTGCTGGTCAGGGTTGTAATTTCAAAGGTAATCCAAAGCAAAAAAAAAATTGTAGTGTAGTTGAAGTGAAAGTGAAAGTGAAGTGAAGTGCGGTGACTGATCAATGCTCTTTTCAATTGGCTGCTTTTTCGTCTTGTAACTGTATTGTTACGGTATTATTTTAATTATTATATTAATTATTAATTATTATTATTATTATTATTTGTTGGTTATTATGTTTATTATTCTATCATTATTTATTAATGTAATGTGTTTGTAATTATTGCCATTTAACGTGCCACCGGTCATACCCCATTGGCAGTTTCTAGATAATAATGTATGTTATGTATGTTATACAAAAATGTATTCACCACAGTTAGTGCCATCATAAAAATACCCTTGCCGTGAATTTCAACTTCCACATCCCTCCAATCTCTTATTTCTCTATGCTACTATTACTGTCACGCCAGGCAAATTTTTTTTAAAAATATTCCTCGTAAAAGTCAATTTTCCAGAGAAAATATTTACTTGGACTCCTTAGAAGACTTGGTTCATTATCTTATTAATATATTCAACACCCTTCCATTTAGAAAATTTCAGATTGTATCAAGTTTTCAGTCACAAAAATAAACTAGATCTTGAGAAAGCCCAGTGTTCCAGAAAATGTTAAAACTATAGTTAACCACCTTCAACACCAAAAACATTACCTCAGATGGTTACACGTATTCAGTCCGAAAAAGGAGTACATTCCGTCAGCCAAATTTAATTGTATTTCATTTACATAGAATAATTAATACATTTCAATATATATTATTGCAGTGTCATTGAATTTATGGTTTTAGGACGATCACCACCTTTTTTAAAGCATTAAATAAAAAAATCAGTATTTTATGCTGGCTACTAGTTTTTAAACAATTTTAATACTCAAAATTTTATTGAATAACTCGAACAATTTCCCAATACGTATCAGCATTCCAAGGGGCAGGGTTTAACTGGTGTAAACAAATAGCTCCATCTTAAATTGCTGGCTCGCTTTTTAAGAATATGACATATTCATTAAGATTGAATACTCTACGTTGTATCAAACTTTTTTTGCTTATCGTTTGAGAATCACATGATGACTCCGCTAGTGGTTTTCGACTGTCATGCAATAGCAAGAGCTTTTTCAATGATGTAATTTACCCTTGACACCACCACTTTCAATGAAAAAATGAATGAGGCTTCGTATTTACACTGATCGCTTCAGACACGCATTTATGATGATAGACACCAAAATTTGACCTCATTAAAAGAATCCGGACAGTATAAGTATCGAAAAATAAGAAATTTTAGGACTTTATTCTGATATTCGCTTTATATTGCCCACGAATGCAGCGTGCACGTGGCAAGAACACTAAAGCGCGACAGTACTGCCTCGACGAAAGCCTCGGTTGAACACAAAGAAGAACAGTATATTGTATAGCTGACATACCTGTCGCGAGTCGATTCGTTTCGTACAAAATAGCCGGTATATCTGTTTTAATCCTCTTGAAACACACTATCAAATAACATCCATACTCCCTAATATATTAGCATAATAGGCTGCTGTGTAACGTGTTATTAACACAACCCTGAGTGACAGGCTGCATTCTCAGCTTGGTCCCCGTCCAAAAGCATATGGTTTATTTTGAAATTGCAAAGCATTTCTGCAGGGAGGACTGGGAATCACGTGAAAAGAAAGCAATTTTTATTGAGATTATTAATTTAATAATAAACACTTTTCAGTGAACTCGTGATTCGTTTCATAAACAAATGGAAAGATGAAAACTCGCGGTTCCTCTGTACTGTTTGCCAGGCACTGGTAACGAAACTGTAGATAAATCTTATTTCTACAAGTAGTAAATTATTTTTTCTAAAACGTAGCGTACACCACCTTTTGTTAAGCATAATTTGTTCTATCCGTGGGAAAATATTAATGAAACTACTTATGGTATAACAGCACCAATTTTCTCGCATTTTTTGCAACGGCAATGCAAAAATGATAGTACTAAGAACGTGCAAAACTGTTTCCAACCAGTAAATTGTTATCCCTTCAGCGAAATTCTAACTCAGTCCGAGTTATCACATCAGATACGTTTAAGCTAGCACCACCAGCAACACGCCAGGAATAAACCTACTATTATTTCAAAATTTACCTTTAAAGAACAGATTTCATTAAGGAAATAAATCTTTCACATCAATATTGTAGTTTTGTATTGTTATATTTTCGCTGTTTTAAAAAAACAAGAAAAATGTGTTCGACAAAAATGGGACCTGGGCCATTTGCACTATTCGTTAAAAACATTTTCAAAAAATGGAGTCTTTTTGAGAAAAACACTTTTATAAATTGAATTAACTTCAAGCAGAAATTACGACAAAACTAATACTTTAAAAAAATTCGACATTTATTATATACTAAATGCGTAATAAATAAGAAATAGTCTTTTCTAATGGCCATAACTTCGTGAATTGTCATTCAAGCCAGTTTAAATTAATATACAATTTAAGTTTAAAATCTCTACACTAAGAATCGTGCTTTGAGAAAATTAACCATGTTACTGATAACGGCAAACAATTGAGCCTTACGCAATTACGTTTTAACGACTCACATTTGTGCCGCGCTGCCGTGTCTGATTCCGTTTTTCAATGTTCAATTCCATTCAACATTTTTGCAGAGATATCCGTTTGGTTTGAAAGTTACTAGAAATTAGAGAACACTGTGTGGGGTTTAGAAGGATAAATAAATTTTCGAGAATTTCAAAGTTTTGAAAATTTTCGGGCGTTTTCCTCCAACTACAAAATTTTAAAGAGATTTTTCCTCCCAAAAAATTGTTCTCCATAGTGAGTTCTTTCATTAAGGTCATGTACATTTTTTGCAAATTTTAGTAATTTTTGTGCAGTATTGCGTGCAATATGTGCAATTTAAAAAAATACAAAAGCAAGATTTTCTCAAAAAACAGCTCCAATTTTTTTCTTTAAACTTTTGGTAGGGATAGTGCTAAATGAACTCTGTGAGATGACATAAACGCTACATTGCTGTATTCTTTGTTTTTCCAAAAATAACAAAAATGTAGTTTCTGACTTGTCTCTCACGTTAATATTTATATTAGCAGCGAGTTGTTCACATTATTATATTTATGAGTACATACTCTTTAAACAATGTCATATAAAGTTTCTTCGTAACTCAACTGTTTTCAACAACAAACAAAGCATAAAAACGCCCCTATTGTAAATATTAACAACAGGTATTTTTTCAAAAATTATTACAATTGTGTTACTTTTGAAAAAAAAATGTATAAAAATCATGTTTAAATCATGTTATTTAGTGCATTTAGCACAATTCAAAGAAAAAAGTAAAGGAACAATTTGGAGCTGTTTTGCAGAAAATTATTGTTTAAAATTGCTAAAAATTACAATTTTTAATAGTGCCCATCTTACACTCAAAACTGGGCGAAAAAACTCACATTTTCAAAAATTGTGCGTACATTCATTTAGGAATAATTCCTTTTTGAATTAATAATTAATAGTGGAGAACAAATTATATTACAAGAAAAATTTCAATATTTAATTGTTGGAAAAAATGTAAAGAAAAAATTGAAACTATTTTAAAAATTGAAAACGTGTCATAGACTGAACATAAAGTACCCTTAAAATTTAAGAAAAAGTTTTTAAAATCGCAGGGCTTCGAGTCAGGCCATATTCACGGGAGAACATTCATTATGGAAAAAATTCTAAGAATAGTTTAGATCATAGTCTTGTTCACGGACAGGCAGAAGTACGGACAGGCAGGCGGACGTAAAGACGGGCGAATGGACAGTACAGGCGGGCAGACGGACGGTCGGGCAGACGTGCAGTCGGGCAGACGGGGAGACAGACAGAGGGCACACGGTCAAAAGGCACACGAACAGAAGGGCAGACTGTCAATCGGACAGACGGAAGGACAGACAGAAGGGCAGACGGACAAAAGGGGAATCAGACAGACAAGCATATGGACTGATGGACAAACTAACAAATGCAGAGAGGGACGGACGGGTGACGGACAGACAGGCAGACTGACAGAGCCAAATGGATAGACTGGCAGGCGGGTGGGTGGACAGACAAACACACACACAGACAGACGGACGGACGGACCTACGGATGTTATGAACGAAAGAGTTCGTCGCGTATTAGAAGTTCCCCAAACGAGTAATTTTTCGTTAAAATTTTCTGAAATCAATTTTTTCCAGCAACATGACTTAAACAGTCTCTACACTTATTTATATTATATATATATATATATTATTATATATATATAGTATATTATATATATTATTTATATATTTATATAATATCACTTATGCATACGTATGCAATAGTGGAAAGTATTTAGTGGTTTTCTACCAGAATGGGTCAACTTTCCTCGTATTGTTATTTACCTAATATCTTTATTCGAGGCTAGCTTTTCGGAGTTGGAGTGAATTATTAACACTTCTTTAATAAAGTGACAGATGAGGGGTGAAAGGATGATCACAAATATATACATGCCCGAGACGGGATTTGAATATGCAATCCTTAGACTCGAGATCGCCACGACATTACTGCCTTAGCGATCTCCGGCAGTTGTCATTTAATGGTGCCTAAATGACATTTTAACATTTCTACTTTTTCGCCCTTACTCCATAGGAAAAAATTGTTGCAAACGTGCCGCAGAAATAATTGTTTAAAATTGTTTTAAAATTGCCTATATTTCACATAAAATGACGGGGAAATATTTTCAAAAACTTTTACATGACTATTTCAATATCACATTTTATTCAGAAAGCATCTCTATATTCAATATTGTAGCTGTCGGAAGATATCCGAAAATTTTTAAATTTTGCAATTTTCGAAAAATCAAGCATTTTAACGAAAATTAGCCATTCTTTAAGCGTGCTTCACTCTCTCTGAGAACAATGTTAAATCAATATTTTGATATGGTTTTTGGGGCTTAATTCATTCGATGTGAAGGAAGAAGAAAATGTTATATGAAAAAATGAAAATTGGATTTGTCTGTCCACTTTTTCAGCATTAAAACCTCTTCTAATAGTATTCAACCTTTGTGCGTTTTAAAAATCAAGCCAGTAAATATATCGTAATCACGGGCTACTTGGACCCCTTAAGGTACTACTTGGACCCACGCGAAAAAAATGGTTTCAGCGGTTCTAGTCACTTATACATTGCATTGACTACTTAGTTTGCGGTTGTTTCCGTACGCTGGCAACATGAAATGCGTTTGGCATAATCCGGTGGTTGACCTGTAAGTTACAGCACTCTATTAAGTGTCTGAGGTTCAAATTGGTCGTATTTGAGCCCTGCAAACTTTTATCTCTACAGTGGATTTCATGATAGTTGATCAAGGGTTCAATTTACATTTTGGTACTGATATATTTCTTTATAGTTCACAATAGCAATGATGACTTAGTCATTATAGAACGCCTTTCCCAATTTTTGCAGATTTCCTAATTGTGAGAACATAACCTCAAACACCGATGTACTTGGACTGATGCTCACAGTGGAGTCAAGTAACCCCAAACTTCCTTTTTTATATTTTTAATGCGTTAATAGTTTTATTTCGATTTTTAAAACTACAATAGTGATTTTCTCTTACCTTTTTACTGTAATCTGACTGTTATAGTATTTAAATACAAAATATTTCCTGCAGTCGGAAATATGCAGATTATAAGGACCATCAGCTTGAGGAGTGTTTGACAGCAATTTTTTTTGAGATATTATTCCCGACATGCTGAAGCTTCCTTTACCGTAAATCGATTTATTAGTCGCTCGACTATAAAAAGGAGACTGAAGAAGAAATTCGTTCAAAAAAGGGGCCATCAAAAACGTTTACTTAAGCCGAAAAATTAGTCTTTGCAAGACACCGTGACCAAATCAGTAATTTAGAATTCCTGTTGATGAAGTTGATTTCAGATTTATTGTGAAGTCTCACTTATCAATGGGTGGCAGAACAGTTACTGTTTTTGAAATTAATGCGAGAATGGATGAATTTATTTTTTAAGCGTCCACAGTTACCGATACAAAATTGGTTAATATATGCTTATTTCAGATATTGAAATTATCTTCGTGTTTGTTGAATATTTACATTCATTTTTGTACAATTTTGAAACGCTAGGAACACATGGACCCAGTGCAAATCTCAATGATGTTATGTACGAAATCATCGCGTGGGTTCAAGTAGCTCACACAGCAGTGTAACTTGAACCCGATTTTCAAAAAAAATATTTGCTATTTGTGTAAAATACATCCTACCAAACTACTCTCCAGTACTGTACAATAAACCTATAGATCCGTAGAAAAAAATATTTTTTTTTTAGTTTTTCAAGGATTAGTAAAGAAAAAATCTACGAAAGTATTGAAAAATTGCGTTCAAGTAGCCCGTATTTACGATATTTTATTGAAACAAAATATTTTTTTAAATGTTAATTTATCTCCTTCACATTTCGAAAACGTTCTAAAGGTCTACAAAAAATAAGTAGTTTATAAACACATGTTATCATGGACATTTCTCATTTACCATTGAAAGTGATTCAGTTTTTCATCCCAGTCCTCTCCTCGCGTGGTGTAAATTAGGTCCTCTCTAGCGAAGGCTATTCGTTCAAATCCATAGCAACAGCAAAGGATTCTACTGCAATTTTATAATAGAAATTTAGTCATCAAACGAACAATTGACAATTTTGAAGAAATTTACCATGTATAGAATGAAAGTTTAAGAGAAATATTTGTATATTCAAGTATTTTGATTTGTTCAACCAACACATTTCCGATAAAGTGAAATCGAGACCTTTTTGAAATAAAGCTTCATTTGAACACATGGCGCTAATGAAATAGCGCTGAGATTATTAACCTGTGAGTTGTGCTTCCCCTAGGGAGGTACAAAGGCTTTAGTAGGGAGCGGAGACTGCCCTCCGGATTACAGAATTGAATTAGAAGGAGCTTCGTAATCATGTTGGAAGATAAAAAGATGCCCTGAAAAACTTTTCTTTAATATTTGGGTGTTTTTGGGGATGTTAATTTAAAATTTACATTCAATTTAACAATTTATACGTTAGTAATTGTTTTTTTGAAATAAGCGGATGATCAATTTGGAGTTCACTTTCGGGGGAGGTGAGATGCGGGATCAAATAGTGTGAAGAAGCGTTGATCGAGATGATGGCGATCACGGCTCTGTGAGCGTACCCCGCTGGAATCCCCCAACACGCAACCGAGCGCCGCCCTCGGACCTCCGCTTCCTCCGCGCCGCGTCTCCCTGGCAGCGCCCGCCGACCGCGGCCTGCAGTGTTTTGTCGCGCCGCCCAATGTCTGTCATCCTACCGCTGGCTTGTTACAGAGGAGCCGACGTCGCCGGACGGCGCAGAAAGGCCGCGGAGCGACGGCGAGACTCGAGAACCGTGCTCCGCCCTCCGCCTTCCGCGCGAGCGCACTCTCGCTCCGCTTGCGGCGTCTCGGCGGCGGCGCGGCGGCGGAGGAGTGGGGCGCGGCGGAGTCGGCGGCGGAGGCAGCGGCTTGCGGCGTCGACAGCGCGGATCCGATAGTCGGCGGGGGCGGGCGGGGCGGGGCGTGCGCTGGGCGCTGCGGTGGAGTCTGGACATGTGACGCGACCCTGAGGTGCGGCCCCCCGCCGGTCCTCGCCCGTCCTGGCCCGTTCTTCGTCCTCGTACCGCGCCGCCCCGCCCCCCCAAGTCGCCCCGCTCACGGCCCGTCCGCGCCGCCAACGCGCTCCTCACCCCTCTTCGCCGAGCGTTCCCCATTCGGCTTTTAAATTATTTTCTCGTGTCACTGTGAATATTGGAGTTAGGTAGGGGCCGGAGGACACGGCGGGCTGGTGGGACGCGGGCGGGACGAGCGGGGCCGAAGGGGAGGCGGCGGGGCAGGCGGGCGGGCGGGGCGGGGAAGGGTAATTGGGGACGCTGGCGATCCGCCGCGCCCCCTGCACCGCCCCCACGCGCCACGCCGCCGCCGCGGCGCTATGTGTCGTGGAACGACTGGAAAATTCGACGGCGGCTGTATCGAGAGGGTCGGCGGCGGAGGGGCGACTTACGGCAGATGAACCACAGGCGCAGCGGCAACGCCCCAGGGAGCCACTGGGGCCCCGGCCAATTGGATTTTTCGCCTGGCGCTGCCGCCGCCGCCCGCCTCCGGCCGCCGTGCCGCCGTCGCCCGCGATTTATCGACAGAATTCTTCCCCCGCGATCAAGGCGAGCTTTTTTCGAAACCGAGCCGCGGATCGGCGGCGCCGCGGCCGAGGCCACTTTAACAAGGAAAATAATTAATCGCAAGGAGCGGCGCGAGCCGCGCATCCCCCGCCTCCGCTCCGCACTCCGCCGCCGCCACCACCGCGCCTCAAGCGTCGTCGCCGCCGCGCCGTCGTTCCAGACGCGTCTGCCGCCCGCCCGCTCCGCCCGCCCCCTGCCTGGCTGCCGACGCCGCCGCCACCGCCGCGACACACCAATCCGCCGCCTGCAGCCCACGACAGAGGACCTATCTCGCCGCCGCCCCGCCCCCCGCCCTCGCGCGACAGCCTCCGCGCCTGCTTCCGCACGGCGCTGGGGGCGCCGCGCGAAGGCGGCGCCGCCGCGCATTACACCCGGGCTGAACAGGTATGAGGCCCCGTTCAAAAGGCGGAGGCGCGTGGGCGGGCGCGCGGAGCGCGGGCCGCGCGGGGCGGGACGGGTGGGGGCGGGGACGCGGCCCCCGGCCTCCCTATTGTGGCCGCTTTCCGGTGGCGCAAACTTTTTTCTATTTATTCTCTAAGGACGTCTTGAATACGCACCAGCCGCCATTCTGAGACTTATATTATTGTTTTAATTTCCCACGAGATTGCTTTCAAAGTGTCAAGTCGATTCTATTCATCCCCCATCATGGGCAGATTGTCCGTGGTTTTATCCAAATGGCGCTGCTCTTAATGGGCGGCGCCACAAAGAGACGGCCGCCTGCCACCGTGGTCCAAGGCAATGGGCGGGGCGGGACGGGGCGGGGCGTGGGGTGGAAGCGGGCAGGCGTGGCGGGCGCGGGTCGTGGACGCGGTGGGCGGCGCGCGCGGAGAAGCGACGGTGAGCCAACGACGTTCTTCCAGTCCACCCACACGTCTGGTTTCTGGTTTTTCTTTTCTACCATTCCCTGCCTCTCCTTTCTCTTCATTTCTTTCATTGTTTAACATTTTTACGTCTGCATCTATTAAAATATCTTATTTTTATTGGTAATATTTTACATGGAATAATATCATTAATATAATATTTTGCCGATCAGATGGTCGAGATCGCTAAGGCTGTAATGCGGAAGCGATCTCGGACCAGAAGATCACGGGTTTTAGTCCCGCCTCAGGAATGGTTGTGTCGTGCATGTCTCTATGTGTGTGTCGTTCTTTCACCTCTCACTATCATCATCATCATCATATCTTCCATACCCCCAGGGCTATCAACCCTAAGGGATAAAAAACGGATCTAGCGGAATGACAATCCCATGATAAATTACATGCACCTGCTCCCGGTTTAGTGTTACTGAGCTCCAGTATATACAGAGTGCATGCACGCGTGGTCCAAGTCGGCCTATTTGCGGACAAAAAAGATTAATATTATCTGAGAGACAAGTAGTTTAGTAGAACGATATTTTTATGACTTGAATAACAAGAATCATTTCATTTTCGAAATCATTCCAATTAATTTCAAATGGCCATTAATTACATTTACAAGCCACATTATTAATACAAATTAGGTGCCTTTACAAAAACAATGCTTAGATGAAGATGAGAGAATGAGTACTGAAGATGAACTCATTACGTACTGGAGATGTAAGAAATTGGTAATTAATATTAGCTTGTTGTGTTTTTACATTCATCTTATGGTCTTCACTCTAAATAAATTTGTTTTTTAGTTTAAAAATTAAATTAGTAATGAATAAATAAGTCATAATTTTCCTCCAGGATCGACATGCGGGTGAGGTGGTGTCTTTCTGTATTAATAGATCACAGTCGCTCGGGATGAATACTAAGCTGCCGCGTAGCGCAAAGATATGTAAAGAACATAATATCTTATTTAATTCAAATTGTGTTTTTAATCTCCGTCTATGCATTTTAAAATGATTTCTAACAATTTTTTTTGCAACATAGAATACATTTCACCTCTGATCTATTTATAAGTCGCTTTAAATAACGTTTGCTTTCCACTAATTACTTACCACTTGTAGATTATATTAAATTTACATTTTTTTAATACATTACTTATTTAGACTAATCTATTATTATTATTATTATTATTATTATTAATATTATTATTATTATTAGCATTAGCATTATTATTAGTGGGCACAAAAATACAAAATAGGTAAGTAAAAAGGCACTAAAATTATATAAAAATAGACTCTAAATACACACTGAAAAATGAATTCATAACTTTCTAAAAAATACTGACACTATACGGCAACACATCTGCAACATCCGCATACAGTGACCCGGATCAGGCGGGAAAATACTTTAAAAATACAAATATTTTATATCATGATAGTTTTGTCGACAGTCTATTTTTTAAGTACGCAATTATTTCTAAAAAACGTTGAGAAGTATTTACGTTGATGTCACCTTCGCAGAAATGTCTGTTCTGGTATTTACTTCAAATTGGCCAAAAAGACTCTTGCAATCATTTTTAAACTTTAATTTTTGGACACTGAAAGGGGTTTCGGATGTTTGAGGCACAATTACAACCTCTTTAAGTGCCGACTGTAGTGCCCAAACATCAGTTATGTGTAATGAAATATACTCACTTTCACTTCACCATCAACCTATCTTACGTTCCCTTACTCTGCGAAATTCCACGATCCACGATGTTTTTCCTGTATTGCATAAAGTCGAACATAACTAAAATTGAATTGCAAAAGCACGATTCTACTCGTAGGAAAGGACAAGTATTATTAGTAATGTGGGAATAAATTAAAATGAACATTGTGAATAATGAGTATCAATAAGTAGTGAATGATTTTCCTGTTACTGAGTTAACTGACAATTTTATTCCTGTCTCCTGTTTTTTAATGTGACACTTGAAACCGGCGCGAAAAAACGCTGCGGAATGTCACCAGAATGTCCGCTGCGGAAATTCAACTGATGGCTTATGAGTACGTTCAGACTTGCGCGGCTGGAGTTGCAGCGGATTGGCAGCGTTATAATTTGTAATAATGTGTTTCGCGGTCGGACGCTGTTTCCCGAGTGGCCTAGACATTCTCGTCTAGAAGGAGTGAACAAAAGTGAGCCTGAGTTCCGCTGTGAAAATCAAGGCAAAGACTCGTCAGATGTCGAATATTTTCAGCTCGCTAGTGAATCTGACAAGGCTGAACGGTCTGTTCAGATTCAGATCAGTCGCCTGCGTTCAGATTCAAATTTCATTAAACAGACACTGGTCATTCTGGTACATTAAAAGAGTTTCTCACCCTTTCTGGCATCAATGTGTGAAATTGTTCATACCTTTTCCTTTCCAAGTAAAAATCACGGACCCCTTTTCTACGTTTTCTAAAGAGATATTAACAATTTCAGGGAAAATCGTAAATAAAGTCGGAAAAACTACAACACCGCATGTGCTACGAGTAACATACTACGAGTCACTATCCCCTGCATGAATAGAAGTGAGTATCTCATGTTTGTTGGATTAGAACTGTCACCGAACACTGGCTCATTATTCGCGCTCCGTTGTGAACAGAGCAGCGGATTCCGCCGTCGCGTCTAGCGGATAACTTTCCACGCCGCACACGCTAAGGATCTTTCGCGCCTGTCAGTGGAAGCCTTAACACAGCGGCGTGCGTACGGCAAGTGTGTGCGCAGGGCAACGAAACGAAAGGTGTCAAAACGTAGCGCTGCGGAACGGTTGTCGCATGCATTCTATTAAAACTTTTAGTTTAATATTGTTGTTATTGTTTGCACATTTTTCGTCAGGCTTTGTGTTCAAGTCTTCGAAGTAATATCAACTGATTCAAAAAATGTACATGCATTGATACATAATGCAAACGCAATAATACCTTACATATTCGTATTCTTCCTAATTTGCCGCCACATCGACAGTTCATCTGCGTTTATATCAAAATGGTAATTTACGAGAATGCAGTGTGTGATCATTCACGAATGTATTTGAAGTGATTTCTACGACTGACGACCTTCAGGTAGCATTTGAGACAGCAGTGAAACATTCGAACTTATAAGTATTTAGAAATTGAGAACGAAGAATTGTCGGTTAATATGATTGCCTACATCTCCGTAACGAAAATATTTCTTTAAAAAGTTCAGTCAATGTTCTTTGGAACCTTTGTATTACGATGGCTGTGTTTATTTCCGCCAGCCTGTATAGAAACATATTTGAGAATGAGCATACTACAAACACTCTACGAAACTGTAAATAAATATTTACAGATATTTCATTTAATTAGGACACCCCTATTCAAAATCACATTTGGGCATATACATCATACATGGTGGTGCACGAAAAAAAAGACATACACTGACTCCTCCCTCACCTTGAGTAGACACAAACAACAACCAAAAGAAAAAAGACAGTGCAATGGTATTTTCATACTTGACTTTTACTTTATAATGCATTTCTATCATTGTTAGTACAATACGGGCTGAAAATGTCCTTTCGCTTCAATACGTTGTAGCCTGGCTTTCTCATTCTTCGCCAGCCAAATATATACAAACGACTGACGTAGAAACCGAAAATTCAATCAACAACCCATATGACACGTGCCAAAGTTCTAAAGCTCTACCCGTTTATCGACAGAAATTCCACCCTCGGTATAGAAACTGGGCTGCTCACCTATAAAATGATAATAAGACCCACAATGACATACGCTTGTCCAATAAGGCGCAACATAACACTAACCAATCTATCCATTTTACGAACAATTCAAAACAAATATCTAAGACAAATCTTGAAAGCCCCCTAGTTCAGTTCTAATTCACAAATCCACCGAGCGCTTCAAGTACCTCTCCTCTCAGAATTCATCTCATAAACCTCTCAAAAATATTATTCTCTCCTCCCAACATTTCCCAACACTCCAATATTCAATATCAGTCAAAACGCACATTATCCATCACGCATTAGATCCAGATTCCCCAAAGATCTATTTCGCTCACCCTAATTCATAAAATTATTTGCCACCTTTTCCCACAAACACTCTCGCTCCACCTCTAATCAATAAATGCAAACTTCTCGTAGTCAAGTTATTCAAATATGAAATTTTAAAAATAGTGAGGGGTTATTCCGTGAACCGCATTTGCCTGAGCATGGCCAGGGAAAATCATTTTATGTAATATTGCACTCGTCAAAATCCCCGAAAGACAAAAGTCGATCGAGAAGAAAATAAATTGAAAAAAACAAACGCTTAACTGTAGGTATAATACATAATATTTAATTTCACGCCTAATAAAGCAACTTTCTTCTTTCGAATTACACAAGTTCTTCCAGGAAACTTTAATAACAAAATTACATATTTCATTTTCAGAAATATTCATATGGAAAGAATTATGGTATCATTAAAGGTGTACACTAAAGGTGTTTGTTACGGAACTGCTCAGGCATTCGCCTGAGTTGATACGAGAAACCACGGAAAACTACCTATCAGAGCATTCGCCGCTAGAATTCTTCTTCAGATAGCGACTGAACTCGACCTAGCTATGTAGCTAGTCGAACATCTTGCCTCCGTCAGGGATCGAACCCTAGGACCTCCCGATCAGAGGCACTTCAATGACATCAGTTGTTGCCCTGAGTCTATCTTGCCGGTATTTAATATATAATTTGATTTTCAAATTCTCCTTTTTTTATAATGTTGTTACAACTTTTTTAATCCTAATTTGCCAACATTTTTTTGTTATTATTAACGTCGCATCAACTTCTAGGTCATTAGCGACCACTATTGCTTGTAAATGTATGGTAACTATGAGGATGACACGATATGATGATGACGGGGTGAAAGGACGAACACAATACAACCATGCCCGAGGCGGGACTCGAATCCGCGACCCTTCGGTCCGAGATCGCCTACCTTAGCGATCTCGGCCATCCGGACCGGCACCAACATATCTGTTTAGTATTAAAACAAAAAATAATGTGTTTTTTAAATAGACTGGACAGTTCCGCCCGCTTCCCGCTGTAGCGCACCTTCCCCTGCACGATCACGTGCGTCGCCGGGAACCAGTGAAGACGTTACCCCCCTCCCCCTTCGCCATGGGGTGAGCATGAAGTAGTGTGGAGTGGCGGGCTAGGTGGGGTGGGCACGGCAGGCAGAGCGGGAGGGAAACGAGGGGCGTGCTCATAGACCGCAGCTAGCCAACTCAAAGAAACGTGAAACAGGCGCCAATAGGATTAACGTGTCTGCACGTAGGAATCAAGTAAGTAAGCTCGATGTCTCGAGTGTGTGGATGCCTATTAGTAGGGCTTTTACTAGCCAAAGCAAATTGATACTCTCGATTCGTAAGTAGTGTTTTCGGAGTATAGAATACCCGGTAATACACAACCCCACCCCCAGACTTGGGATTATTAATGGGTAACAGAATATACAAGAAATGTGCAGGCATCTGGAACTGCGGACCCTTCCCACAGAGGCATTGAGTGGCACACTCAATGACACACTCAATTAGACTAGCTATGTTGTATCACATGTATGTATTAGCTATGTTGTATCACAGGTTCCTTTGTGTTGGAATAAATAGACTAAAGAAGAGAAGGAATTAAATCGTGTCTCTCATCGCATTTTTCAGGCGAAGAACATTCCTTGGACAAAAGAATGATTTTCAAACAAACGTCGAAAAGAAATTTCCACAGATCTGACATTGAAGTGAGGCAGACCCGGATTATTCGCCCTGTGACTCATTTCCTGTCTTCTCCTTGTATATTCCAACTATAGCACTTAACGCAATCAGTTTTTGATAATTTGAATCGTAGCTGCATCTCAATAAAACAATTGACAAAGGTACTCGACGATGTAATAGAAAGATGTAGGAAGAAAATATTGGAGTTACAGGCAAGAGTAAAAGAAAGAACGAAGTCTCGCACCGAAAACCAACGTTGAGAAGCACAAATTCCAATCGGAATGGTCGCAAATGGAGCCTCGGAGCCAAGAGAAACCTACAACAATCTTCAAGCTTTTTATGGACCGAGGCGGAGGCTGTTCCGTGATGGAAAAGCAGTTAGCCGTTGAGAATGAACCTACTTATTTATGCAAAAGCTATGATGAGGGGCACAGTTTCCACTAAAGCCACTGCCCGAGGCCCTAAACTGCCCTCTCCTCCCACTAACGCCCGTGAGGCCGGGGACTGCCTTTTCCCGCCCCACTTTCCGCCTTCTCGAGGCTGCCACGTCAACGGACACAGCCAGGCAGACGCCACACGTCGCCAAGGTCGGGGCACCACCGAGTCACAACACACGGCGTCGGCTTGTTTACGTCTCCCTTCTGCACCGACTGCAGTTCACAGCTCCTAAACATCCCCAAGGACGTGGAATCGAATAGGTAATGGTAACGTAAGACGATATGTAGGAAACGCAAACAACACGGGCTTCCCTCAACCATCGTCAAGTAGTAAAAGTAGGTCTCGCTCCATAAAAAGCCCGCGTCTAGGGACGCGTCGCAGGGCTAATAAGCCCCA
>BOPP01000115.1:3648052-3670905 GCA_017312745.1 Gryllus bimaculatus
ATATTATGCCATAAAAATAAAAATAAGTGCATTAGTCTACCGAAATCAACACTAGTGTATATATAAACATCTCGCTAGCAGCGCCTCTGTCGTTTTCTGGCGCTCAAAGGGGGAAGAGAAGGCGTAATCTATAGAGCGCTCCCCGTTAATACAAAATTTGCTTTTTAAGCTCAATACTCCAGAGAATAACATTTTACAGGCCCGCAGTAATATCGGCCAATAAGTAAGTCCTCGCCGGGATAAAGGACCGGGAGGCGCGCCGTGGTCTCGTCGCTGCCGCCGCCGCCGCCTCGCCCCTCCCCGCCTGCCGTGCGCCTCCCCGCCACGGGCTCCCCGGCGCCCAGCCCTGCGCGCCCGCCCACGCCCCCGCCTCCGCAGCCGCCGCCGCCGCCTTCGCAGCGCCGAAAGTAATGAGAGCGTAGATTCTGGCAACGCCGCGCCGCACCGAGCCCCACCGGCCGGCCGGTCGCCGCGCGCGCCCCGCAATAAACGCAGCAACAGCCACCGCGCAACTCCGCCACTTGCACCCGGGCACTTGTGACATGCGGGAATTGCCCGCCTTTGGTAACGCACGAGGACGCAGTCACGAGAACATTCTCAAGAAACATTCAAATTGATTTCCGGACTAGACTGCGAGGCATCCATGCGAGGGAGGGGTGAAGCTCCAGGTCCTCCTTTCTCTCATAAGCCAAAGTATATTAAAAATGTAGCTTTGATTAATCCTCTGTACTAAAGAAACCCATTCATTTCCATAATAATTAATAATACGATACATACAAATATACATAAATACACGCATATACATATAAATATTAACTACAAGTTAACAAATTAAAATTATATTCAATGAAAATCGAAAATTCTTTATAAGAAAACACCACGTCGGTTAACACCTTATCCTAGCCACCCCCTCCCAAACACACACGAAAAAATCTGTGTGCGCCTAGCCGTAATCGAAGTATAAACAATACTTTGACAATGACAGCGCTAACGTTACAGGTACAGACCGTGTCGAGAACACCGCAGATTAAAAACCTATTGTTCACAGAGGACCTCCTCACGCGCAGGTCAATATTTCCGAATTCGGAACGACGGCGTCAGAACCAGAAAATACTCCAATGTCATGTGTGTACTTTAACCAATTAATTTTATTATTTTTATTATTTTCTATCGCTGGCTCAGCGGAACTTGAACGTTGCAATTCAATATATCAAATTACATCAACATTTTTATTCTAATTTTGATGAACAGCGTCATAATTTTAATTTTAAATATCATGAACACTACAATTTTAATAACAAAGGAGCAAATATTAATCACAAGTTTGAGTCAGTTATTCAAAAAATTGTGGAACAAAATTATAAAATTTTCTAAATTGAAGCAGCTATAAACCGAAATTTGGGGGACATTTGAGTTAAGAAACATTTGTCATCTCAATTTCCGAAATGAGAAACCGTGCAAACTGCCAATGTAAAAAAATGCCAGAAGTGAAGAAAAAAGTTATGTATAGAAATTGATGCAATTGGTGACACAAATGAAACTGTAGCAGTGTGATCACAACACAAATTTTAAAGAGGCTGAGAAATGTTCTAAGGAGGTCCACAAAAAAAGTTACACGGGTAGGGATGGAGGGATTGTATGAGAATGTTTGCGAAACATTATAGAAAAAAACGTGTCTGAGGTACACATTTGGAAGATGAGAGTGACAAAGTAAGAAAGTATTTGAAAAGCAAAATTGTGAAATTGGAAGCAAAGAAAACAGTGAAAAGCGTTTCGTCTTTTCCACTTACGCTAACATTACCGCCAAACATATGTTATTCAGGGAAACGCGTAGCGAAGCATATCACATTTCTATGAAACGTTGAAAATTACTTCACTCTGGTTTGGCATATTACAGATACAATGAAGCCCAAAGCAATTTCGCGAATATTGTTGCATCACGCACAAGAACGGTTCCAAACGTTTTTACAAAGTTTTGCTACTTCTCAAGAATTTTGTAGGCAGGGAAATACATTGACAGATTTTGAGATAGAACGACCCACTATAATTTTAAATTCAGCAAAAGGAAAATGGGACGACAATTCTAATCTTCATCATTCATTAACGAATATATAAATCTTATGACTCATAAATTCTTCTCATCCCTTCCCCAATCGCGCAGTACAACAATATTTAAGCTAGGTAAAACGTATGGTTCATCAAAAAGAATAAGATCACGATTCCCTAAAGACTCCCTTCGTCCACCCTAAATCACCTACCCATCTTCCACTTTCCAAAAATTCCACCCACTGACACCCTCTCCTCAAAATTATCACATATAACTCCAAAAACTGTTATCCACAGTTTCTTCTCAAAGAACAACGTTTTATCAGACCCCTGAGAGAGGAGGTAACGCATGCGGATGTCCATCCCTAAAAGTTAATGTGTAGAATATTGTACAATGAACACCCCTGAAAGGCAGAAATGCCGAGCAGGTAGAAATAAATTTTTTAAAAAATCTAATCGTCAATGCGTAACTGTACTGTATCAAGAATTGCTGCTTGAAAATAATGTGAACTAGCTCCGCCAGACGAAGACGTCATTGAACTATTAACCAGGCATTATACAATCATCATGCGAAATGTATTGAAAAGCAGTCGCATTTAAATTTTGGATCATTTTTAACTTCTTTGAAAGTGCAGGAGCGGGCGCCAACAATTTCTCGACCCCCTCGCCACAGTCGCTTGGGCAACGCCAACGATTTCTCGACCCCCGCTGCCTAGACCGGTAGACTACAATGATACAGGATAAATGGAAGCACTATCCTGAACCCTACAATAAACACGGATATAGCTATTGCTATCTCAATTCTATGTGTATGGACGACTTACTAAACGACTCTGACAAACACATACTTTCAACTGTACGTAAAAGTAACTGTACTATTGTTAATGTCACATGTTTTGCCATTGCTGTTGACGCGCTCTTCAATACTGGCAGTGAGATTTTTGATATCTCCGTACGTTTTTATGAATGCCTGATACAGACCAATTTTGATAAGCCGACATTTCCCACCATCAGATATTATGTGGTAAGAGCTGAAATACGCAAATCTGCACCGATATCTAAATCTATTTTACTTACTTTTATCATTAATAATCAAATACTAGATGTTAGTTGTCACGAATTTAAGTAAACGTGTAATATTAGGCTTGGATGTTTGTCGTGACTAGTACGTCACTACTCATTTATGTAATAATGTTATTAGATTAAATAGTGGAACAGAACTGAAAATTGTTGAGGACACTAATGTCCTAATTTTCATAGACCATTACATATTTATATGAAACATTACCGAGAGCGAGAGATGTGGTTATTGGCAAATCTTTGTGGTTATTGAAATTTTCAATCAATATGTCAAATATTACCCGAATGCGAAACCTAATGCAAAATACTTTTTAAAACACTTCATAAAAAGGTTTTTCAATAATGTTGTACTTATCAGCGTGTTCTTACAAACAACGGACCTGAATTTGCGGGTACCAGGTTAAGGCTCCGCGTCCAATATCTGTGCGTGGGTGGTTTTTAGTCCAGTCTTGTGATATATGTATACGAACAAAAGGTGAGGATACTGTATACGTAATTCTTTAGATCTGAAATCCCTAGATGTTGTGCTATCTTCCTATCTGATATTTCCATCCAAACCACTACAAACTGCTAAAGCCGCACGGTGCAGTGTATGAGACAGTTCTTCCAAAATAATAGTATGTAATATCGTATTTCAAACTATACTATTAATTCTCCACTCCATGAAACGTTGAGAAATGAATAATACTGGTACAAATTTAGTACAATAAACATTTCAATTGGTTTTGCTACAATTTAAAACGATAGAGAAGAATTTAATTTAACTTATAATAATTTCTGTTTATATTCAAATTAGATTCAAGAAGAGAAAAGTGCTGCTCAAAACACGCAGAGATGAATAATGTCTCAAATAAAATCTGGGCAAAAAATCTAACATAGTATTAATTACTTTACAACCGGTCCACACAGCCTTTTGAGTTTTGACTGACCTCGGGAGCCACGCGTGAGCTACTGAAGTGCAAATGCAGACAGAAATGAAGGTTGGAGATGTGACAAATTCAAGGAGCGAGAACCACAAATGAGAATGCGCAGTACTAACGGTATCGCGTAAATTGAAAAAGCAAATTGCGAGACGATGACGGACTGTTAGATACAGTTCAAGGAATATTGTCTTTTGTATTGTATTGGAATGTTTATTGTCGATAGATGTCAATGAGAAATATGAATCTAAAATGAAATGAGACGTATCTGATTTGGGCCCAAATATTTTAACTACTTGCACGGCTGAAAATGTAACTCACTTTGCTACAATGTAATAACCAATTTAGTGTGGTGCTAAAAACAAAATTTTAATATTAAATAGGTTTTGTTTGACGGCGATAGTAATAAACTATTTTTCCAATAACTATATTTAATTCAGTGAGATAGTTCTATCAAAGTCAAAATGTCTTATTCTTAAAAAATCATGATTACTTTTTGCTTTAATATTTGACAAGAGAACATTATATATTTCTAATATCAAATCAATGGATATTCCTTATTGGTAATCGTTTACGATATCGCATAAAACGATTAAGCCATTTGCACTGTATTTAACAATACCCATAATAATCTCATGATTGACAGTAACAAATCGCTGATTGACATCTCTTAATCAGATTGATAATGGAGAAAACGGTCGCAAATATATGTGCTGCTGTTTCCACAGAACGTTAATTCATCTTCAATGCTGTAAACTTAAATCCTAAAGCTCTTACATTCGTCTTCAACGATATTCAGTACATCGGATGATTTCGTTAAATATACTCTCATAATTACTTTCGTTTCACTATCAATTGTGAAAAAACAATTATTAAATTGTAGATTCGTGTTAGGTACATTAAATAATAATGTTTATAAAGGCCATTGCAGTGTTTTTTAATAACGAGAATAAACACAAGTCACTTTGATTATAAACTAAAAAAATAAAAAGAAAGAAAATGTGTCGATACATGGCAGAAAGAAAATAAACAGTGAATTATGGTCATTGTAGCTAGAAATAAAAAAAATAATCCATTTAAATAAGTGGGCAAAGAATTTTGCAGCAAGATTTTGCAACAATCATTAAAGTAGACGCCCAGGTATTCAATCTACGCGCCGTGTCGTGCAACGTCAGGCTTCTCTCTTCTCCACAAACTGCGTACTTCTCACTACATGCACTTCTGCCGATCTTGCGGGCAGATGTCTAGCTCTTGAGTGCAGAAAGCCCACGGGAGCAGGCGCTTTGCATGCCCGCTTTACAAGAAGCGTAAAACTTGTCACTCTCAATGACCTTAGGTATACGAGGTGGTTTCTGCAATAGAATACCTTCGTACATAACGTGATAGTTCAAGAAATTTCCAATAGTTCGTTGATGAGGTATTCAATACAATTTGGACCCGTTTGATTATCAGTTACAAGTTCCCTTTCAATTACTTCTTGTAATTGTTCCTTGCCATGGAATTGAGTCTCTGATGGTGTGATCTTTTGCAGGTGCATAGCGATCTGTTGTTGGTCTATTCAGTTAGGCATCTGGGAGTACGTGTCACCTTTGAATAGAATTTAACTGACTGCAAACCCATTTTTCATTCCGTATGCAGACAGACAGACAGTGCGGTGTCTGGATACATTCTTTTCCATTCCGAATGCATTCTCACTCTAAACCTGATACGTCAAAAAGCACGCGCACGAGCTCCTTGCCCGCCTGGGGAGCCCGACGCTTCTAGGGGCATGGGCAACTTCCCCTGATCCTGACTCCGCTCTCAATTCCCCTTAAGATTCAGAAAGAGGTGTACATGCGTAAGCTGAATCGTCGCGAGACAGTGAATAGTGGTTTCATACGAAAATGTTTGCCAGATTTTTCTGTATCATATAACCGAGAATTGTTTTGTTTATATTCTTCTATTATTATTATTATTATTATTATTATTATTATTATTATTATTATTATTATTATATGTTTCTTTTCTTACTAAAGTCACCCTCATATAAACATCTTTGCTAAGGGACCGGAATATGTTTGAACTGCGAATTCTTTCCTTGTTTTCGTTTCGTGTTGTGTTATTAAATCATTCAGTTATTTATTGTATTTAGCAATAGTGTAAAATAAATTAACAAGTCTTTATAAATTTCGTGGTGGTACAATATTAAGTCTTTAATTCTCGCTTACGGACGGACAGCGCTTTTGACAGACAAGGATATTTGTCTGTTAAACCATCTCAACAAAGCTTAGATAGTTCATCCTTTTATATCATACTTTTGATTGAAAGTTTTAAATTTTATTCTCAATTGAGAATTTGAAATCGGAAACATGTATTATTTAATTTTAATGAAACATTTATTTGCATTAGAGGAAAATAGTAATTAATATAGTTAAATTTGAGACAACTTCTTCCAAAGACTGTCAGGTAGCGGCAGTGACGTACTACTATTCCGTAGCATTTGTACAATCCTTATTTGTAAATCCGACCTGAAGGCCCGAGATATGGTTGCGTAGGCTTCCGCGGCCAGAGTTTGTGTTATCTAGGCTCGATAACAAAAGGCCCGAGAGCTCTAGTAAGCTTGTTACCTTGCCCGCGACCTTGATATCCTTGCTCTAAACTCTTCATACTCAGTTTCCACTTTTGTGCTAATGTAGTATGCACGTCCATCTCTTTCGTCTGTCTCGTGTTTCGGCTAGTTTGCCTCGATATGGCGGACGTAGCTGTTGGTGGGGACCTTAAGCAACTCCGGCCTCCAGGAGATGAAGCTGCTGCCTTTGCGGTAGCGATATGTATTATGGAGCTGCACCTAGATTGTTAATCTGCACTAGGTTCACCATCACAACGAATTTGACACAGCTGGCCTTGTGCCATAACCCACTGAGCGGTCTTGCAAGAACTGATAGCCAGCAATTCCATTCTTTAAATACCTAGTCATAAAAATATTCTCCAGTTTCCTGATAATTAATATCAGTCGGAGAAACTGGCATTTATAGCAGAGGTTCCTGTGACAGCCAGGCACTGAGGTACAATCTTCCCATAGCGTTATTATTATTATTATTATTATTATTATTATTATTATTATTATTATTATTATTGTTCTTGTTGTTGTTGCTGTTGTTGTTGTTATTATTATTATTACTATTATTACTAATCATAATAATTATGATGGGAAGTGACCCAAACTACATAAATCTAGTATATTTCAACCCTAAACATATTGCACATCAATCAATGGACAATATACGAAAACATTAAATAGTAAAGTGAAAAATCTTTTCATTATTAATTTGTACATTTTATTCAACTCACAAATATTGATGTTGGCCATATACGCAAAATGGATTTAATTGGTTCTTTCAGTCTTCTCTACAATCATACTATTTATGAAAGTAGTACATGCAGAAGTTATTTCATCACTCACTCACCAGCCGTGCGTCACAAAAAAAGGAACACACATTGATGTCAACATTTTTCAGTTACAAATTGATGCATTCTTCTCTCGTGTATCATAATTGTTTTATCGGAACAATATATTTCAAACAGTAGCTGGTGAAAACAATATAGCAATGTCCGCCGAGGTCGGCGCTCGGCCGCTGCATCATGTCAACATTTTGTCGCCAAAAGGGGCGGGGTCGCAGCGGGACGGGGCCGGGGCCGGGGCCAGGTGGAGAGATTTACGAGGCCGGCGGGTCAGGTGGAACACGCCGTGAAAGGCTGATGGGTGAAAGAATGAACAGCTGCACGACGCATGTGCTGTAGCGCTTGTTTTGGCAAGCTTGGCATTTTTCCTTTCCCTCTCCCCCTCATTATATTTCAGCTATAGAACGTTACAAGTACAATCTTTCGGAACGATTGAATCAGTTTTACTCGTATAACGAAGCACCTGAAATTATAAGGATTAATGTTAAATTTTTCCATATTTTGATATAATTTATTTTCTCACGAAAAGAAACTTTGTATGGCAACAGTATACGTGTAAATGAAACAGATACACCCAGTGACGTATGTAAAAACCAATATACAGAGTGTCTTTAGCCCCTCCTATAACTTTTGAACAGTTGAAATTATCCCAATGCAGTTTTCACGGAAGTGCTTGAGGGAATGGGGCTAACTGGTACGTGTATGCATTCCTATTTCATCAATTGCATTTTACGAGATATTTGAGGTAGCTTTGTTTTTTAAATAGGACGAGTGTAAAAAGACAAATCCAATGATAAATGTATATCATACGTTAGATAACCATTTTTTAGTAATTTTGATATTTTTGCAACTAGTGTTTAACGGATATTTTGATTGATCCTGTGGTATGACACGCCTTTAAATGAAGTTGGAATAACAATATTATTTCAATGCATTTCAATACTTACTACAAATACATATTTAAAATCCTTAAGTAATAAAAAAATATGGAAAAGCGGATCCGTGAAAACTACATTGCAATAATTTAAACCGTTCGAAAGTTATAGGAGGGGCTAAAGTTACGTGACTCACTCTGTATAATTTGCAGTAATACACTGATTCAATAAATTTAAAGTACTGTTAAATAACAGCTGTATGGCGAGCACAGCCTTGGGTGTCAAGGCCATATACCATATGTTCAGTTGTATTTTCTATTAAAAATACTGATTGGGCATGAAAAATATTGACAATGCAAGATGAGTTTTATACACACATACAAAATTACTATCATTCGACAATTCTCTCTTTGTTTAGTTTACACTTCACTTTGGTCATACTGAGTTAAGCAGTAAGTGCTAAAGATCTCCCACTCTCAACACTGAAGTTCAACATTGCAAGCGCTTCCTCTATCTTTTTTAATAGACAAAGAGATTCGCGCCAGGTTTTCTTGGTGTTCTGACATTTCTCCTACGTGGGACTCCACTATTGATCTACAACAATTTATATCATATTATATATAATACCATTGTATATCATGTACCAGTGGCGGTAATAGACCTTGAATTATCTCAGAACCAGCTATGTCCTGTCTCTGAAGTGCCTCTGGCCAGGAGGTCCTACGGTTCGAGTCCCGAAGGTGGCGGATTTTCGACACGTGCTCTATAACCTAGTAAATTCAGCCACAGTCTGGAGGAACATTCTAATCGCTGGCTGCTCTGATCGGTAGTGGCATCACCGATATCAGGCGAATCCCGGAGAAGTAGCCTAACAAAAGCTTGGAAACATATTTTCATTCGACTCAAAAGACCCACTTACACACATTGGCCACCAGCAGTTTTTCGAATTCTTAATCTGTATACCGCTTCAGACTGGTGCGTTTTGCCCTCGTCTCATGTGTTACATGTAACTTCAATATGGTGGGTTGTGAATCTGACACATTGAAAACAGGCACTGTAATATAACTTTTAACCTAACTTCATGACTTACCTTCAGCTGCGCTAAAATGGAATTCAGAGAAAGGCAGAAAATAAAACAATGACGCGCTCACATGAGAAGGAATTTCGCATGTGTCCTGGCTGCATTGAATCCTATAAACGGACGGAAAGTTTCTCATGAACTGTAGAAGTTCAGAAAAGCGAAAATATTGCAAATTCTTCGTAATGACAAGTAATCGAAAACTCTAATGAATGTAAAAAATTATTTCATTTGTACATTAATATATACTTAATAATCTTATAACTTACACTTCAAGCACAACTGAAACAATCCTCTCTCCATGTGACTACAAATTTATATCATTTCCAATTTACATCCTTTCCTTGTGAACGCGTGGGTTAAATTAGCTGTTACATAGACGTTAATAAGACGTTTAACATTCAATCAATGTAAATACTAAATATTGAAAACTATATTAAAAAAATAATAAAGTGCCGTCCGATATCCTCTTGGCCAAAATTAAATTACGGTCCAGTGAATATTAAATGGATTGTCTAATATATCCCCGCAATGCTTAATTATAATATTTAAATAGACGTTCCCATAGCCCCCCCCCTTCGCATCATATTCGTCTGAATACCTTTGCTCCTAACAACTGGGATGTTGCATGGCTAACCTTGCATAATCACCACATTGTGGACTAATGTTTTAAAAAAAAGTGCAATACATTCCATGCCTGAAACACAATGGATTTACTTCCAAAAGCCAATAGCCAAACACACCAAGCATTACAGAAATGCTATAGGAGAATACATAGAATTCATTGAGCAGCAAAAGTAGGAAATTCAGCAGTACTACGAAGAACAGAAGAAACCCCACCCGATGAAACATAATAAAAAGGAAACGAAAAATTGTGTAAGACACTACGACATAAGATATTTTTACCAGTCATCATTCAAAAGAATGTGATAGGAAATATTTGCAAAGTGAGTCAAAAAAAGAATTTATAGAGCAGATAATAGACCAGATATGAATGGGTGAAAACCAGAACGGAATAAGTGAAATGTTAACAATTCTGAGAGGAAACGTGTTTATTTTAGGTTATACTTCAATGGCAATGTATCTTCGAAGTTTTAATGAACCAGTGAAATGCCATGGTTTTAATGATGAAGCAAAGCACCATGACTTTACAGCAATATTGACTTAAATAAACATGTTTTTCTGAATGTATAAAATGCTACTTATACCGTTCTGGTTTTCACCCATTCATATCTGGTCTATTATCTGCTTTTTACTGAGATTCAAGTACATTGCACAAAACAGATGTATGAAAAGCAGCTCCTGCCAACTAGGGTTTAATTGACGAATCAAAGGTTCGGGCAAAGGCCTAAAAAGAAGGCGGCCCGACGAGTGGGCGTCACTGTGAACGGAGAGACGTGTGCGAGTCGCCGGAAGGCTGATTTGGCGGCAGTCGAGACGAAATCGTGGACAGTCGTCTACAGGACAGCGCGGTGGTGGTGTCGAGGGCGCTCTAAAGAACGTTCGGGAGCGCGGCGGTCGACTCCGCCTAAAGGGCGGCATTGCCCTCGGAGTGGGAGCCCCGGCTGGAATGGCGGGCGCGTAGGCAGCCCGCACGGCGGCGCGCGGCGTCATAAGCCGGCGCCGAGAGCGGGTAGGGGGGTGGCGAGTGAGGCGTGGGGCGCGGGGCACAACGCGCGCTAAAAATAAGCGCGCGTGGCCTCCTTGAGGCGACGAGGTGGGCGCGGAGGGCGAGCGACCGGGCGGTGTCCACGCGCCTCGCGCCGCCTGCATTGACTTCGCTGCGCACCCAGACGGATAATAAATGAACGGCGCGAGAACTTGGAGGAGCGAAGGAGTAAGCAAAGAGAGGTGAGGGGCGCCGTTGCCACCGCCGCCGCCGCTGCCTTGGAGTTTTCGTGTTCTTTTTCGTGCTTTTAATAAGCTTTTAATTCATTGTTTGTTTTATTCCAAGTTTTAATCAGTACTGAAATGAGTTTTTGGAGCCATTAACGATGTGGAGAAACAAAGAGAATCGATAAAACAAACTTGTGGGCCCGCGCCTCGCCTCCGCACCGACTACAAGAGAGATTACTTGGTAATTGTCTCCTGCATTCGTAAACATCCCGACCAGAACCGAGGAGACGGCGCCCCACGAGCCCCATGCGCGCCGCGTCCCCCACGGCCCCCCTGAGCCCCTGCCCCACGGCCCCCGCAGCACACACCGTCGCTCGCCCGCCCCCCGCTCCGCCCGCCCCGCCCCTCGAGCATCCCTCACCCCGCGCTGCTGATACCAGCGCACAATACATCACGCCAGTGGCAAACCCCCCCCCCCTGCGCTCCTCGCGTCGCGCGCCCGCCCCGCCCCCCCGCCCCGCGCCCGCGCCGCGCCGCGCCGCACGCTAGCTCCTTCCTCAATACATATTGCGCTTATCTACCCCAAGTTCAATGTCTAGCTTGTTTTGTGTTTTCATTGTGTTGCGAAGACAATGGAAGTCTGTAAACAAACAAGTTAATTAGAAGAGCCAACTCGGATACGGTATTGAATCGAAACGCGGACGTAAACACGACTCGCGCCGCCTCCGCCCGCGCCCGCCGCCCCCCGCCCCCGCCCCCGCCCCACGCGAAAGACGGCCAGCAAAAGAGTGCGCGGCGCCGCCCGCGGGCGAGCGGCGAAAGAAGTCGGCGGCCAGCGGGCGGCGCGCCAGGGCGGCCGGCCGCGGCCCGCGGCGTCAACGAGCCGAGCGGCGGCAGGCGCGGGGCGCGGGCGGGACGGGGAGGAGGCGCGAGGGAGGCGGGACGCCGAAGGTTGCCCGTCGAATGAGACCGCGACATGCGAGGGGCGGCGGTGCGGGGAGCGGCGGGGGCGGGGAGGGGCGCGAGGGGAGTGCGCGGCCGAGGAGGCCGGCGCGGAGGTCCCGGGACGGCGAGGGAAAGGAAAGTACGAAAGGTGCGAGCTATCGGGTGGATTGTACAGACATTAGCCCCCGCATTTCCAACTTCCTTTTTAAAGCTTTTATTGGTTGACTTAACTCGGCCGTTTCGACGATATTCGCCGTCGAACGAAGTTTCTGCGCGCGCACGCCCATCCACTGTAATTCCGCTTTGTTCCACTAAAAATGTTTCGAGCCGTGCGGACGTGTCGGCGCCGCCCGCGCCCCTCCGCTGCCCCTCCACAAATGACTCAGGGATTCTGGAGGCGAAGCGACAATGTGAGCCGGGCGCGACACGTCCCGAGCACCAAGCGTGCACACACTCTCGAACTGCTAACACACTATATAAACATAGCAATGATAATATATGGTTATCGCTAATCAGAGTATAGGAATATTTAATTTAAGTTCGTTGGAAGGGCCTGCCACGTCAATTACGGAGGCCTAATGGGAGTAACGCTACCCAATCAGGGAGCGGAGCGCGGCGCCAAGGGCGGAGCGGGGATTCGCGTCCGGCGTCCCAGTAGCCCGCCCTGCCGCCGCCCGCCCGTCCCCGCCCGCCCCCACGACCTCGGCCCGAGGCCCCTCGCCTCTCGCCCTGCCCTCACCCAGCCCCCACCTCCGCGCCGCCACCGCCCCCGCGGGTCCTCTCCAGGGACGCCCTACACAACAAGCCCTCCCCAATCAGCGGGAATTCTCCTCGAGAGGGGTTTTGCAGCGAGAACAGGTTGCGTGTACAACGAAGCATTCCACATCGTATGATCAGCGGAGGAGAACGATGTACACCACTTACCGGAGCCGCGCAGCAACTGGAACGGAATATTCGATTTTTTTCTTTTCTCCTAACAATGTTCGGTCTTACTCATCGCTTCGCTGCATTAAAGAGAACTCAATAACCGATTTTTAAAAATGCGTTTAGAATCAGAAGAATTCAATTCCTTAACACGCTTGTAGGCCATGCTTATTTCTGTAGGTACATTTTTTATTTAACACCAAAAATCTTAAAAATATGTAATGTGTGTGGCGAGAAGTGCTATCACTACACGGTTTCTTGAGCTCTGAGAGTCTAGTGTAAGACGAAAGGAAGGTGGTGGGAAAGTTCGAGTTGTTTTAACGAAATGGAAAACCCGTTGAAATTGCTGCCAATGAGATCTTACCAAAGATCTGGGAATAATTAAGGGATATTCTTAACCTGAAGGTAGTTGTACCCCTGTTTTTTGAAAATATTCTGTTACCCAATGTACTTGTTTGAATAATTAGTGATTCCGGGCGCGTCAACAACTAAAAAGACACTGGTTACGTAAGTGTAGTGCATGTGTTTTAACGCTAAAGGTGGCGGTGATCTCCCCTGCTGGATAGAGAGATCTGGCTTAGACCTACACGTCTGCTAACGGGGTTTTCCTCACCCAGGTATTTACCACCAACGGGACTCAACCCAGCCAGATCAAGCTTCCCGACTCGTTTCCCGGCATGGGTCGTAGTGAAGTGCACGTAAGTGAAAGTGTGTGTAAGTCAAGGGTGATGGTAAGACAAGGAAAGGGAAGGAAAGATCGCGCGCGGTCCGTAACACGTTTGTTAGGATGCTGCTTCGGCATTTGCCTGTTGTTTATCGTTGAAACCACGGAAAACTACGGATCAGAGCAACCGGCCACTCTGTTAAAATAAGCGAACATTTTCAAAATTTCGCTTAATCAGCGAGATACTAAAGAAATACATTTGATAATAAAACCTTCAGTTTAATATATAATAAAATAATTGTTCAATATTGTTTATTGAAATATGGAAATGTTAAGAAAGTTAATACATTTCGTAAGAAATAAACATTTTTCAGGAATTGGAAATTTTTGAACGTAGAAAACAAACATAGTTGTATTTCATCAACTTGAAATACATTTTAATTTTAATAAATCCGGGATGATCGATCTTTAACGATAAAGTCGTTTACCACAACTTTCTGGTATTTCAATGCATCCGTCGCCGGTGAAAAAAACATTTGCGATGAAAGCCAAGTAGATCCAACTTGTGTGTACACTATTACAATGGACTCAATAAATATTGAATGGCAGGAGACAATGTACATGTGAGTTTAGAAAAATGATGAATAATGCATTAAGTAGTAGCAAGTCTACTCCACTGGAAACAATATTATGGTTATGACGTGACGAATTGAATGTAGAACATGTAATGATACATGGTAACTATCTGGTAACTATTTTACAAGCTGCCAATGCATGAAAAAAACAGATTATCGAATAAAGTATCGGATTATATCTTTCAGGTCAACTTCTCCACGCAGTGCAATGTATCTGCACTTAACCTCTTTGTCACAAATGCGCAAGACATCTGCACCGTCGCGCAATGACTTCCTAACAAACGTTGAGGGTATATTAATGCTCCTTAAGATTCTCGTCGGGCGGCAGTGTATGCGGCGGATGTTAGGTTAATGTTGGACGCTTAACCAGCGTTTCAACTATTGTTTGACAAGTTTCACAACTTGTTCACCATATATACACTTTTACCACCAACTGTGATTCTAGTTATAACGATCATTGGAAATCTTGTTCTGAATCTTTCCTTTGAACTCGTTTTCACATCTCTTAATGTGAGATGAGAGTAATTGTCCTCTTTACCTACATGCAACCACTGTATGTATATAGGAACTGCGTTTTGACAATTCTTGGATCCAACGAGATAATATTCAACTTCAACTATAAGATGTGTTTAACTGCCAACACGTGTTAATGTTTTATCTTTACAATCCACGTATTCAAACCAGCAGCAGCCAAGGAACATGAAATGATCGAGCTTTGTGTTACTCATCCGTAAAGAAGTATTATTTGTGATCAGAACGTACAACGTACGTTTTTTAAAAAAAAGTTAACGTGTTTCCATTGTTATTCAAAATGTTCTCTTGCCCAAGATTTTTCAAATGTTTATTGTTCTCAGTTTAAAATCAGAATTTAATTAGTGTTATTTTACCCTTTCCTGTATACCAGATCAATATCAGGTCCTAGCCATAAACCATATTAAATCATGAATAAAATGGGTCCATTGCTAACTACTCTGTTATCTAACACAGACTTCGACCGTCGTATTGCACGATTATTACTGTTTACTCGACTGCCAGAATCGAGGGTTTCTTTTGCATCAGATTTCTGAGAGCTTTTTCCCATCCTCATTACTTATAAACCAATTACCGTATTCTGGTAATTGAAAAAACAAAATATGTTTGTAGGGGGTAGTTACAACGGCTGAATAAAGTTAATAAGAATCAATATTTTATATGCAACATGTATTTTAGTGGAGTTGACAGCAAAATCGTCAGATGTTGAAAGCATCGATTTCGATAGTAAGGAGGTCATATCGTATAATGAGCGCTCTTTTGTCTAAGTGAAGGAGGATGTAAAGGATCCAGTAAAGCAAACGCCATTTACTGAAACGCTTTCGAACAGCTGGGAGAACACACCGGTCAAATTTAAGCCGACAACAGTCAATAAACGTTGTTTTAGGACTGAAGCTTTTTTTGTACCACGGTCGAACGATAATATTTTTCATCATTGTTGCCAGTATTTATACGTGGAGAATGTCGATTGGAGTAAAGCGTGACAAAGTTGTTGGAAGCTGTTACAATACTAGGCGACTGTTCAATTTGATTACGCATTACAGCAACTACCTATCTCTCGATAGATACCTTTCTATATACCCAACAGGATGTGGTTAGTCACTCAATGCGGAGAAGCCATACCAAGCGAAATTCACTGAAAAGGCCGCGCCCAGACAGCACATATGCTCCTACTTCTTTGGTGAAAAACATTCTCAACACCTCCCAAACAGCAAGTTGTTTGTGATGCAGTTCGTTCACGGATGAACCCATGGCGTACCTGGACCGGCATGGCGTCTCGGACTGAAATTTGTAGAGGCGGCACCAACCGGCCAACAGAAGGAAACAATCATAAAACTCTTCAATTGAATTCAACATCTTTGATATTTTGGCAAACCGTGCAACATCCTATTCGCGTATTACATTTTCTTCGCGCGGGAGGGTTCTGGGACGACCACAGCGCAGCGGTCCACGCACCAGCTGCCCACATCCGGGTCGCTTCCGGCTAATCTCGGCCCATCCACGTGCAATTTCTGATGGACGAAACGGCTTTGCGGGAGTTTCTCTCGGAATTTCTCCTTTCTCCTTCCTTACACTCCACCATCATCATTATTCATATAATACCATCACCTTTATCATATAAGCATCTATGTCATTCAACACTTCAAGCTAAGCCGAACTGGGTTACCGGCTTAAATGGCTCAGAGCATCAAATGATTCCACTGCAGTGCCTCGACAGAGTGATCCTTGGGTTCGCGTCCCGACGGTAGCAGGATTTTCGACACTAGCTCTAGCTTGGTCGAATCCAGTCACTGGAGGAGAATTCTAGGGAGTGCTCTGATCAGTATTTTTCAGTGGTTTCTCCGACCAACGGCAAGCAAATACCAGAGCAGTACCCTAACAAACGGATCACGACCCGCGCGCAGTATTTTCTTCCTTCCTTGTCTTCTCATTACGCCTTCACGCACTTACACTCACATGCACTACACTACAACATTTGACAGGAGATCAGGCGGGAGCAAATAGCTTGCCCCGGCTCGGGCGATGCCCCCTCTGATACCTCTTTGAGGACCCCCGAAGCCGACTTGTAGGTCGGCACCGGACCTCGCCATCCAGCTGGGGAACATCACAGTAATCAGATTAAAATCATGCATGACACGAGAATAATGATCTTAGTTGTGACGCGCCCAGAAACACTATCAAGAAATCGAATTGGGTCAGGAACTGGAATCATAGTAATTCTTTTTTCAAACAGTCCGTATACCTGTAACTTCACCGAGATCCTGTCTAGGGAACGAATTTAATGCATCACTGATGCTGTCACTGCCGTTGCCTCACTGCTCCTACATCTATGTGCTTCTTCGGGCAGCAGGTTCAAGAAACTGAGTGTAGACATTTTACGAATCTTGTCTAAGCAGCGAAATATTATGCAAAAACAAGCATCCATGTAAAATGTTCACTCTAATTTAGAAAGTAAAATCCATTTTTTCTTTTGACTCTTTCTGTTTTTCTTCTTTCCCGCTTTTAATCAAATCCTTGTCAATATCTACCAATACACTCAAAAGACATACTTCTGGGGGTGGTGAAATTTATCGAGCGATGTACTCTTCTCATTTGAACCTAATCACGCGGCCTTCAGTTGTTTTCCTCTTCACCCAGCCTTTCTTATTTCCTTATTTCTTATCTCCTATTCTTATTCTTATTATCACTTTCTTTTTGGGCAATTGACCTCAGGAGCGCTTTGTGTAGAACAAGCTTTAGCTACTCCGCTTTGGTGGGATACCAATGAGAGACATTCTAGGATGGTTATCATTTTGGCAAAGTACACATTTCTTTTAGCGAAACATAAATTACATCTGAACCCGTTTCAAAAACTTTAAAATTTCAAAAATAACATTTACTTTCTCGTATACGTAGTATAGGGAAAGTTATGTAATGCTGCAAAAAACACCCAGATATTGACGTCAATACACATTTTGGGTGTCCCTGAACCGGAAAGAGTAGGGTTTTCTTCTTTAATATAAGTTGGGTTTTCGTTTTTCTCTATAAATGTCTGCCCGTCTGTGAACAATATGAGAGTCCAGTATACTGTTCACAGAATTTTTACTATGATACCAAGAATTACAATGATATTTTAATTTTTGCTGGATCTTTACTTGAAGCCCAAACGACGTTCTCGAGATAATCTCAAAAATTACAGCAAATTTTTGATTTTTTACGCGAAGAGAAGCTTATACGCGAAGAAATATACGCGTATAAAAATGCCACTGCTTCGATTTTCATTGACACTTCTAAATGTTCGTTAATTGCAAAAGTTTAACATTTTTGAACCCCCCCCCCGTAACAACTAATTACATCGTTGAGCATAGAGAACATTTTTGTTAATGAAATATGTTCTTGAAAATTATATTTTTAATTAATAACGTGAACAATTTTTTCAAAATAGTTTTCTCGTTATTTGGGTGAAAGTGACAATTTTTAAAGAATACCTAAACAAGATGTCGAAAAAATAGCTTCCCTCTTTCTTTAATTTTTTGGAATTTTGAAAATCACAAAATGTCAATTTATTTTTGAATCATTCCTTCACATTCAAAAACTGAAGCTAGGTACTGTTTCGACAATTCAGTCAAGATCTAGATTTAAGATCGTCAAAGTGTTTTATTTAACCCATTTTCAAGATATTAGTATCTTTTGCGGAATAATGAGTTTTATCGTTTGCGCGTTTCGAGTGATGACATCGAAGTTTCTGGGATTGAAGGTGTTATGTAATAATACTACGTCCCCGTAACCAAGAATACAAGAATGTATGTGATGTTATATCTAGCCATGTTTGAATTCATATTTGCATATAAATACTCAAAAAAAATATTTTTAAAAGACAATTTTTCGACAAAATTAGTTTCGTTTAAGTGATGATAATAATGACAAATCTCAAGTGTCCAATGTCGATTCTGACATTGTCTTTTAAAGCGTAAGTGTATAAAATTTGATATTAAAATGATCGAAAATTAGAAAGTTATACTAAAGTTCTAGAAACATCCCTACGTAATTGGCATTTAAAATCTCAACCTCTTCCAGGCACGGGTTATTGCATTCCCAACTCTTGAGCTTTCACCTTGTTTTCTTTAGAATTTTAATTAAAATTTTGGGGTGATGAAAAAATAATTTCGACTTTGCGAAAATAATGGCCAACCTAAATTCTCGTGAGTCAGGAATCCATCGCTGGAATATGAGCAAGATGCTCGGGCAGGCATTGTTTTCGTAGCAACCTCTGTATTTCCAGGCAATGTCTACCCCATGTTCTTTCCCGTCACAACATTATCCAGGGCAAGGGGAAAAACAATAAGTTCTTTAGCACATATCTCTCTCCTATTTCAAAAGAACATTAAAAGTATTTAAAGGGTAATAAGAAATTCTTTCCATATACTGATTCATTGACATTTGCACCCAAAATCTATTTATTTATTTAAAGGTGTTTGATCATGAGATATTTTTGAAAATTTACTAATAGTAATAAATCAACTATAAGTGCCTGAAATGGCAACCCCATGAGCCACTTCCATAATGTCCTCCAGCTCCTCTACCTTGGACCACGTGACGCTCTTCATTCCCTCAAACACATCAGCAGTTCACCTGTAGCATCAATTAAAAATGTGTTAAAACTCAACATTTGTTCGCGGAAAACATAAATAGGCATTTAAGGAAAATTGCATCTCGTTATTTTCTATATGCTCCCCTAGTGCTGCTGTTGGGTTAGTGTCCATTTGCTCTCTTCAACAGTTACTACTCGACCTTTATAATTTTTTCTTCACCTCATAGTAGGGTCTCCCTTGGGTGCATTGAAGTAAACCACAGTGGCGAATGTTATATCAGAAAAGTTAGAAACAATTCGTACATGCATCCGCATAAAGTGTCTGAATCTGCGAGATGAAAATAAATAGCTTCCATAAAAAAATATTAATAAAAGCACCTTCGTTGAATTTTATCACAAATAGAACATAATTGGATTTTACAAAAAAGCAAAGTTTGTTTAGAGAGAACCTCGGCGAAAAATATTAAGGTGCCACACAATTGAAAAATCAAGATAGAACATAACAGAAATAAATTGTTCACTTTCTTAAGTAATCTCCAAGTTTCATTCTGCGTTAAAGTGAAAATGTTACATATTACTAATTACAATAATTATTCATAAAATTATATACATTAGAAAGTAAACAACAATTACACACTCTTGAATATAAAAATTGTTTTCCACTTAATACATTGCAACATACATCTGTTTGTACTTTCCAACCATATGTATACTTTTTGAATAACAAAAGGGAAGTCTTACATGTTTAATGTTAGCAAAACATAAATATAAATGTCAGAATAACAAAAATAAATTTGTCAACTTCATACTAGTATCTTTCGTTGTATTTTTAATTGTAAAATAGCTTCTTCATTTAAATTATGTATTTTTTCAGACGTTATTGTATATAAATTTTATATTGTTTTTTATACTAACGAGAAACGGTTGTGTTCTAACATAGTTAATTGGAATTTTATAAAATTTAACGAATTCTTTTTAAACTACAGAGTTTGAAATTTGGGGGTATAAACATTATGTATTTTTTTTCAATTTTTACATTTTACCATCTTCAACACTATGATATTGTAACAATAGCACGGTAATGATAATTTTTGTATTCCGGTATTAGAAACGACATTTTTCATTGCACAAATGGTTCATAAAATGACACAGGTTAATAGTACTTGCGTTCACCCAGTGAACGAAATTGGACTTTAATTTATTAAATTTTAACTTTTTATCGTTATTGATGTTCTTTTGTCAAAGAGTATACCGGTATAATTATTGCTGTTTTAAAATTTTGTTCTATTACATCACTTGCTAAGCGTGTACAAATACGTCATTAGTGTGTGTCGTGTGCCTTAAGTCCGTGCAATACCTATGAAATTTGAAAAACCACGCAGGAAAATCGGACGATCACTGGGATTGTCGCCCATCCTGCCTGGTTGAGAAATGTCGCGGAGACTGATCTCGTGACGTCAACCGCCTTCAGCTCTCAGAGCAAAGTCCTTCGGAAGTCAAATATAATGCTACCGGTACCCTTTGTTTACGTGTAGTGTTACGGTAAGTAAAAAAATAACACCACTACGGACTTTTGTTCAAACACAATCTTTCACGTGCGAAGATTATTCCTACAATTAATATTACTATTATTAATAATATACTTTTTACGTGAACATATGCAAATACGGAGTATTTGTCTCTTAAACGCTAAGCTTGGTACAAAACGTATAAAAATGCCTCATTTTGTAGATTAGGGCATAGGAAACAAAACGCGAAATTGTTTGCATTGTAAATATTTTAAGGCTATATAACGCATTGTTTCCGAGTTACATACGATGTACGATAGTAGTGTATTCCAGCGTGTTGCGGGTTGCATCTGCTCCAGCGTGCGGATAAAATAGCTATTATTTATTTAATATATTTGTAATACATATTATACAAGCGTTTTAGCTGTATGCACCCTTTCTCCGTATGATATTAAACTATGCCAGGAGCTCACACTCCTCCTCCGTGCGCGCAATAGGCCTAAAGATGAGTCAACATTTTTCGCTTCACGTACATAGAGAAACTGTTAATGTCAGGCATACCTGTGTCATCACATATGCAACCAATCGCTGCGTGGGAACAATGCAACCACTCGCTGCGTGGAAGAGTGGCGTTAAACCGCATAACCACTGCAACCACGGCGAGCGAGTCGTGGGTTCATGATAAACCGCACACCGGGTCCAGCTTATTTTCGCACTAATGTCGAACCCTGACAACATAGTAAAGTTGTTTCCAAAAATTGACTTGGATTCTCTTATAAATGTATAATGCTGTTATAAAAAAATAATATATGTAACTCATTCATGTGTTGCTTTATTGCATTCCTACGAATTTGAGAACTCGTCCCTTCTCCGCTCGTTTTCAAAATATGTACTTGTGCAATAATGCTTAACTTTATAAACTAGTTGCATAATATACTATTATATTTTATACAGCGTGTATGGTGACACGTTTCACAGTCTTAAAATGAATGTTTTATTCATCTTTGATATTTCAAAACATGAAATCAGACCCATTTTTCGAATTTATCAAGATCGTTAATGATGTGCAGATATATTTTTTAAACATTATGAAACGAAGGATCATTTTCATAAATAGATCTGCTAGACCTTTTTTCATGGATTTTTCTAGCTGTAATTATTAAACCTATAGTCAATAAAACAAGTAATAACAGGTTTGATCACGTGTATTAAAAATACAATTTTTTTTTGATAACGTATTGTTCATGGAGAAATCGCAAGAAGCTGTGCACAACTCGCAGTATCTTTCATAATAGTTAAACTTTGACATAGATTATTGACGCAATACAATACTATATCTCTCTCTTTAAATAATTGACGCGGTTGTGATTTCCATGTCTTAATATCGTGACATGGAATGCGCCGCAATATTAAAATTAGTATTCTGAATTTGCGTATATGTAGATCGCACTACTCAGAATATGAAGACTTATACACGTAAATTGCCTGCATTTCGCAACAAATGGCAATAGGCGAGCTATTGCCCAGCAGACTGAGCTTAGGGCTATAACTTGTTTAGGAATTATGTTTTCGATTCTTCTTATTGAATATTTCTTTGTTAATATTTCACTTTTGTAACTTAGTAACTTTTCTCTGACGCTCGTGAAAAGTTTACATCCATATGCAGAACTTAGAACTTTGCTGAAGACGTCGAATCCGATGGAATGCACAAAGAGAGTTCTCGCGCAGCGAAGATATGCGCGACGGCCGGAACGGGGCGGAGGCGGCCCGACACTCCCCTCGCGTCCCCCGCCCCGCCCC
>BOPP01000115.1:3691908-3713651 GCA_017312745.1 Gryllus bimaculatus
AGTAGACATTAAAATAGACGCAGAAAATAAATAAAGGCTACGAAGAGGAGTGGCCGGAGAATCAAGTAACACTCAAAACGAGGGCCTAGAGAGCATATGGAGAAAGAAGCTGTACGTATGAGGGGGCGCATCTGAAATTATGGCAGCGTGCGGGCCCAGACGCGGCGATCCCGCTTCGCCGCTCCCCTCCCTCGCCCCCCGGCACGCGTCGCGTTGTACCGTGCCGTTCAACGAGGTTGTAGAAATCAAAAGGTTCGCGAAGAAGGCGGCTAATGCAGCACACTGAGGCGCCCTAGGGACGCGTCCGAGGGACGGCGCGGGATTGCCGCGATTGCGGCCCGGACACAAGCACGTGAGCCATCGGTCTGCGCGTGAGTGCCTGCGATGGCTTCCTGCGGTGGCAAGTTGATTTAATTATTCTAAAGCAAGCACCGCGCATCACTCAGCGCCATAAAGAAGCACGCTTTTTCTCATGTAGCGAATGAGTCTGACCCACAAACTACGACAAGCCTCGCTAATTGCTGTTTTAAACGATTCAATAAATTAAAACTATGGTACATTAAAGAGAATCAAAAATAATAAAAGGAGTAATATCAAATAAGGTTGACATTTATACAACCTAGATGATTATTCAGAGCGGATCACTTATTAACTTTAAGTCTTCATCTTTACGATACTCTCGTTGGTTCGTTGAAAATAAACACTACAAGACTCAAGTTCATCCTTAGTGTAAAAAAAAGCAATCACGACGCAACCAACCGAAGAATTGCTCTCTCCTCGTTCCGTTTTAACAAAGATAAGCCGAACTAGGCATTTGCCACAGCCTACGTTACATCGTTGGATCCCACTTGATTAACACAAGCAAACTCAAGAACTGTAAATGAAAGATATGTTCGTTCTCTTCAAGAAGACTATCTCCCACCAAGGTTCCAGAGCAATGGAATGTTAGCGGAACACGGTAAATCATTCACAAATTTTATCGAGTTTAATTAGGAAAATCGATCTTAGTCAAAATAAGACATATAATAAGAAAGTACATGATGATCACAAACCCAAAGAAATTCATACTGGCAAGAATCGCCAATCGAATTTACACAAACTATCTACACGAATATACTTCCATCCAATATAAAATCAAAGATAAAAAAAAACTATTTAGAAATTATAACCGAATTTCTAAGCTTATGCCAGACAGACGCCATGGTCGTAATAGGTACGTTAGAACCGCGAACTCATGGCATTTCATGTCCTGTAGCCTCCAAATCATATGCAAGTATTTTTTTTGTATCTCAGATCGGCATCAACCTCATATGTCAACTAGCGACCATTGCATTTACGGTCGTAACTGTGAGAACATGATACGGGTGAAAACGAACACATAATCACAAACATGCCTAGAAGACTCCGGCGGCCGAATCGGCAACGCGCTACTGTCTAATGTACTCGCCATATCCGAACCGGCAATCTGAATTTGTTAAAGATCCGAATCGAACACGTTTTAAAAAATGTGAATATAATACAAGAATGAATGTCAAAATAGCAATAACCATTAGAAGAAGACGACAACTGAGCTCTTGTAACTAATATCAAGGGGATATCAGAATGGAAGAGATATTTTTTAAATCGGTAAAATTAAAAGAAGTCCTTTCATCCTACGGTCAGGAAGAATAGATATACATCTAGCTATTAACTGCATAAACAATGAGGGGTAAGATGACACCACTATGTTTTGGTTCTGATTATAAAGTTTCTTTTCAGCTAGCTTATATTAGAATCTTTTGAATCCTAGAAATACGGTATTTGCTTTCAAAGCCCAATTGGATCTCAAAAATATCAAACGGTTATCATGTAATCGCTTCTGTGGAACTTCAGCGTTTTTCACAGCCAAGCCACCCATGAACAGTTGCAAACGTTTAGGTACTACAGGCTGTAATGAACACTTCAGTACCTCTGACGGAATCCTGTTCGCGTCCCTGACGGTCAGGCGGTACATTCTCCTGCCATACTAAAGCGCTTCAATCGTAATCTGGAGGACAATCAACGGCCGACTGGACTGATCAGTAGCTTCCGTGTTTCTCCCGATCAATATCAGCGAATGCGGAGACACGTAACAACAGGGACTCAGGCTGGACCGCTCGGAACATCCCACGACTCAAAGCACCTGGTCTATGTTCAATCCTCAAGAAAAAAGGGTGAAGGAGAGGGAGGAGAAAGATACACTTAGGAGACAGTGAAGGACAAATAGAACTTCCGCAGCCGCTCAGAAGGATGAGGAAACTGGACGAAAATCTATTCGAATGGGATCATAACCCAGAACCGTAAGAGTTCAGGTACTACTTAGCTGCAGGACAATCACTCTTAAAAATTAATACACAGTTAAATGGAACCAAATCATTAAGAAATATATAAATACCAATATACTCCTCTAATGCTTCGGTATAGTCCCGACGCCAGCAGAAAGCAAAAAAAAAAAAGACAAAAGAAAAAAAGTACCACTAAACTGTTATGATTTAATGTTTGAATGTCACGCAAGTTTAGAATAATCACGACCATTTATGCTAATATTTGAAGTACGAAAACGTCGAATACATATCGATTACGTACTCGAATCAATATTAAGACATTGGTTCTTGAAAGTTCCACAACTTGAGTAAGCATTATCACAAAAATCGCCCTGATTGTAAATCAATGAAAGATGTAATTGGTGTCAAATACATGAATAAAGAGACCCGGGTTTCCAGATTCAAAATTATTCATGCTAAAAACTAAAATCAACTATCGGATGTACTTTCCCCTAAAATATATGCCTTATCTCCGGCGAAATCTTGGGCAAAAGATCGCCAAGCTATACGACTAATAGAATGAACTAATACGTGAGCAAATGAACTTAACTGTGTTCAACAGTTAAGGACGTTGCATTCTGTGGGACTTACGGATTTACGACCCTCATGTACGTAACATGCAGTCAATTGCACATAATTTATTTCAATTGATAATACTAATTAAATTTGAAAGAAATACGGCATGGTGTGGAGGTAATACATACAATGTAAAACTAACTATAAGAGATTAGTAAGCTTCTTTGCAACCATTAAATTCTGCCAAAATAACGCGAAAAACACGAATATTTGGTCATTTTGAAAAGTAAATGCGATAACGGAGTGTCTGCCTGAAGCACAGATGAAAGCATTGACAATTCGTAACTCAATGTAACTGCCAATCCATCCCATGGACATAAAGAGCTGCTTGAGAATTAAAGGACTCCAAATGAAACCTACAGACGTGTACGTTCATGATTCAATGATATACAATTACTAATTTGTATATACAGCAAAGAAGCCAATTACAAGTCTGGTTGAACCATGGCAGTCATACGAAAAACACAATAAGGTAATCCTTCGAAACAACAAATCGATGCGAGAAATAGTACCGAGCATCGTAATACGGAGACTGGTGATACAAAGACAACTTCGCCGTAATTTCGAACTCTGGCGATCCGTTCATTAACTCTCGGTATTCAAAATCAAAAAAACATAACATTGCAATATAGCGAAACAATATCGATGAAAAGGATATTTAATGGAAATGTGACTAAAATAAATTAATTTAAAATGAGGAAAACTCATTTTGAAAATCCAGTTTGTTCTTGACACTAAATTTGTTAAGGAACTTATAAAAGAAAATTCCTTTTTTTAATTAAAAACCACGGGTCACTATGTTTGCCATGCTCCGACTCGTGCATCTCTGTGACCGTGGTAACACAGCATCTAATTAGTATGTGTTTACATTCCGCCGTACTAGTTCAACGATGTTCTCGAACGAATCCCCGAAGAACACAAACTCGAGAATTCTGAGGCAAGACATCGAATATTAGGGTTAAAGAACCTAACCATGATACAAAAGTTATAAAAATTACTCCACATTTTTTAATCAAAAACGTCATCTCGGAAATAAAAAAAGCCGCTCAAAATATGGTCTACATCTATATCAATGTATACTATTTATTTATAAAACTTTCCTTTGAGCGACATCTTCCCTCAAAAATATGAAGAAGATATCTTTATTAGTCAAAATCTATCTCCAAAGCATCAAAAATAAGAACACTTAAATTGATTATTTCGCGTCACTTGAAACACGAAAGTTTAGAAAAGGATTGTGAGAAATTTTTAGCGAGAGAAGTTGAAATAGACAATTAAACAATTATTTGTCATAAACGCACATTTTTTTAATTTTTCTATTGTCGGCAAACACATTTGAAAATGCAAAAAATACTATAGAAAAGTAAATATGATGTAAAAAATTTTTAAGCAATATCATTAAAAATGATCTTTAACCATCAGATGTCGTTAACTATTTTGAGAATACGAGTCGTCCCGTACATTCAGTCGCAATTAATATGAATTTCCAAAAAAACAAATCAAAACTTTAAAATTTTGCTGAATGATTCCGAGATAAGAAAAGAATTAAAAAATGGCGAGGTTCCATTTTCAATTAAACTCGGAATCTGTAATTGAAAATTAGAGGAAAGTACCTCTGTTCTTAAACACGTCCTGCGAATACTCGAATATCTATTCATACATGTAATGTAATTTATTGTGTAGGTTCGGTTCATAAAGTGATATTTGTTTACCCACAATAGCTACTTGGTGAATGCTCAAATTTATAATGTCATATTCGCCTATGCACTCTATAAAACACTTGTAATAGAGCATCATGAAATCTTTTGCTTCAACTACATTACAAACAGAGACATCCTCCAACGAAGTCAATCAAGCAATCTAATTACAACGTCAGACTTTCCAAACTACAACAATGATCACATCAAATTTTTTTCTAAAAAAGGAACTGCTCACCGGGCTATCCGACCCATGGAAGGTGTCCTAAACCCGCCCTACTCTAACTTTCCCAATTTCAGGCTGCTGGTACGTGACACACCTGGTGTAACAGATAATCGGAACACTAGAGAAGTCCTCTTGACAAAACTGACTGATAGATCAGATAGATGAGACAATAATACAGCGTCCCTCTGAAACAGATGGATTATTGATAATCAAGAAGCCTCAAAGCTCGGACGTGGGGCAAGAGATCGCTTGCGACATAAATAATGAGAAAAGGTGATAAAACGCACAACTATAAAAAAATAGTATAGTAATGTATGTAAGCCCGAACAACATGGCGATTTCGAGAGAAGAAACCACATATTGTGGGGACATGGATTGAAAAGTGATGTATATAGTAATACATCTCCTCAATCTATGGTAAAATTTTTTTGTTATCGTGATTCCGAAAAATTTTGTTGAAAAGACCAACGCCCTTACCTCCGACGTGTGTGGTCAGAGCGCTGTGCTCCTAAGCGTTCAGCACGAACTATTTCCCGCCAAATTCGATGTTCCTCGATGAGACGAAGGAACCCTGTCCGCGAAAGAAATGACATTTGATTTTGGGATACTATATTCGCCTGATAATTTCAAAATGTTCCAAGAATGGCCCAAAATATTGTTTGAAACAATCACTGCGGAGAACGTAACAACGCTTTCTAAAAGAATGATATTTCTCATTTCTGAGATCGCTGATTTCACAATACTTGCAAAAATTAACTCTCTTGCGGCGCTTCGAAATTACAATTTTGAAGAAATAATTTTCCTATGAAGTATGACTCAAAAGATATTGAAACTAACAAATACGATTATATTTTGAAAATGTACAGCCGTTTCGCGTAATGTGAAATATAGAGCAATTTAAACATATTTACAACAAGTACAAATTTATTTACTTTTCTCTAAAGAAAACACTTGATGATTATTGCGCAAAAATCATTCCCGCAGTACAAAAATGGAACACTACGCTCCATTGGGACAGAATTTGCACAAAATTAAACGTTCAAAAGAATAATATGAAGATGGAGGTAGCCTAATGAAGATCATGGTCTAAATTAAATTTTAAAATTTTAAATTTTATTTTTTTATTTACTATCAAGGCGAACCGTATAGTCTATTGTAATGATCTTAAAACATATGGGGACATCGCTACAAGATAAACATTTGTTAGAACACATCCTTCAATGCGTACATACTTAATTGAAAAACTGTAATCATCTGCTCCATGTGCTGAAAACCTGCGGTACAATGTCACGGACGAAGACATGGGTGTCAAAAGATTCCGCGATTTGCCCAAGAGAGACGCGTTAGTTCCCCGGAAAACGACAGTTAGAACTGTTTTCCCGGGATCACCCTTCGGTGACATTTGAATCAAGTGAGATGGTGTCGAATGAAGTGATGGGAAACTCTATCAGGCCACCGCAACTAAAACCCTGACCGAGACATTCTCGGAAATTGAATACGGCTCCACCAATAACTCGCCATCAAGCACCAATTTCGACACCCGTGCGGTAAGTCGAACCCTCGCCTTCCTAACACTAAATAATCAATAATCCACAATAGGCCATGTTAAAAAACAGATGATAAAATCCACTCTGGTCTACATTTATTTAATAATACGTCACAAAGAGTTATCCCCTGAAATAACGAGACAACTGACCAAAGCAACATCAGTTGACCTAATACACGTGTCCATATTTTCCCTATCAGAATACAGGTAACGTTATCAAACCTTCAATCAAGTGTACTCGGTTAAAGGTAATTTATAATGATTGGTTAAGATAGGTTCCTCGTATGAGTAAGGACATTTTTTTCAAAAGCACATGTAAATAAAGAGCAAGCAATCGGAGACAAGAAGCTTATACCAAGCCAGAGGCTTACAAAATCCGAAGAAGTACTGTTGCATTAAATTCTCGACATCTTTGTAATCTTATAAATTCTGGACAAGTATAGAGGTGGGTTTTTTCAGAAAATACCGATATCTCAGGCTGGACACGAACATTTGCCGCGAAATACCACAAAACGAGCAGTAGAATCCTGCAGAAGTGACATGAATCTGCAGCACGTAAGAGGATTGCAGGAGGCAGGAAGACGCGCACGTGGGTCCTCGGCGCGGCGGCGGAGCGGGGGCCAGCTCCGCGGCGTCCGAGAGCACGGCGCCGGCTCATGTCGCCGGGCGGAGGCGGATGAGATGAAGGCTGCGAAGAGTCGCGTAGCAACCGCAGAGGAGCCCCCCCATGCCGCCGGCTCTGCGTCGTCCGCGATCGCTCGCACCGCCCGCGCCGCCCGTGCCCAGCCGCCGCCCGGAGACGCCCGCTCTCGCGTCTGCGGCGAAAATTCAAATATGGTCCGCAGAAAATGAAGAATCGAAATGAAATACAAAACAGTCATCGGATAATAGGCGCGGCTCGCCTCCGACACTTTGAAAATAGAAATTCGCGCGCAGGAGGACCGCGCTCCCGCGCCGCTCCGCCCGCCCCGCCGTCGCCCCGCCCCGCCGGTCGCCCCGCCTCTGCCCCGCCGAACAGCCCGCCGCTGCCCCGGCCCGCCACCGTCCGCGCCGCCGCGGCGTTGCGATTAGAGTCTGAGGGACGGCCCGCGGCGGAAACGTTGAGCGGGCAGGAGCGGGCCAGACGCGAGCGCAGTGCCCGCGGCGGGGCGTGGCGGGGCGAGGAGGCGGCGGGCGAGCGAGGCGCGGCGGACGTGCGGCCGGGACCTCCGAACGCGGACGCCACACTATAGCGGACACTTGAGGAGCGCGCGTTCGGGTCCGCCCCATTGCTCGCCTAAAAAGTAGACCGAACCGCGCGGGCGGCACGCGCCGCGTAGAGCGGCCGCGGACGGGCGTGCGGGGCGCAGCCACCCTGCATGGGCAAGGGCGCGCGCCGCAGCACGCGAGCCGCCCCGCCCGGCCACCCCGCGCTGGCCGCCGAGTAGCCCGGCGGCGACGGCTGCCTGCGCTCTAGCGGAGACTCGGCGTACTGCGCCCGCAGCTGCTTAGCACCGCCGACCCGCCCCCTCGCTGCACCCCTCGCGAGGCGCGAACTCGCGACCGCTGTATGTTCCGACATACCCTTCAGAGTCCAAATAGGGAAACATTTTCCGAGGGCTCAAAACAGCCCTTTAACGAAGAGAATTCTTTATTACCTTAAGCAACAACTGATTGTGATAGTGGCAATTTTAAGAGCGATGTTGTTGGTTGTTTAAGTGGTGGTGGTGGGTTTAGTAGGTGGTGGTGGTCGTAAAAGTTGCCATAGTAGAAGTAATGGTCCAAGTAGTAATTGTGGTAGATGTAGTGGTGGTATCAGTGCCCACAGTATATTCGCAGTGCCGCTTGGTAAAAGGTATGCACCACTTGTGAATGACAGTGATGAAGATAACAGATTTGACTAAGAAGTAACGACAACAGAAGAAGACACCAATGCAAAAATTGCTCCTCTCACTGTGAATGATATTTCAAACATTTCGGATTTCAACTCTGATCAAAAACACTTAACAGACCAAATCACTTCAGAAATGCCCAATAAGAAGTTCAACATGAGAGTGGAATAATAAAAATAGAGTGAAATAATACAAAGTACAAAAACAACGTACAAGGTAACAAACCCCCAAATTTAAGCAAAACAACAATAAAAAATGGCACAAAAATAAATTTTAAATATAATCAATACAAAAAAATTGAAGGGTTTTCGAGAAATCGTTTTCATAATAATTTACATTAATTTCAAGTAGAAATTGCACTAAAACTACACGTTCTTTCAAAACATTGTACATGACCTTGTTTAAAGTTTTTAGAGCAGAATTCGTTAAAGTCAAAAATATCTATCTTCAAATTTGAAGTTTTGGAATATTACCTTTTTGCAATAAAATCGATCGAAGAATATCAATTTTGGAGATAAATGTTTGAACTGTTAAAGCTCTAGTGTTGACCATAGACACAGAGACCGAGAGACAGAAAAACAGACGATTAGACCGACAAATGAACAGACGGGCAAAAGGTCAGACGGTCAGAAGAATAGACGGGCAAAAAACAGACCGGCAGAAGAAGAGACGATTTCCCGTCAATCTGTTCATCAGCGTCAGCAAGTGCCAAAACCCCATAAAATATGAATTCCGACTACACAATGTGTTAGAGGATGTAATTTACCTTACATATAGGAACACGATTTATCCACTTTTTCGTTTACAGGGTCCGACAATAAGTTTTTCGGTAAAATAATCGCCGTTTTTCCACGGCATGATTAGGAGAGATGGCGACTTTCTGTACAGGTGGGTGGTCACCCATTGACATATTCAGTTAAGAATAAGGTTTGTTAATGAATGAGATTCTGTTACTTAAGAAACATACTTATTTTATGTGTGCGGCATGAATTCGCTCGCTATCTAAATTTCTTGCAAATCTGGCAAAAACAATATTTTCTCGAGAACATTACATATAGTACTTTTTACTTTATCGAAAGATTTCCTTTTATCTACACAAGAATTTTGAACTCCAGATGAAGGTTACTCGTCGGAATGTTATTCACTGACTGGCCAATCAATGAGAAAGCCTTGAACGATACAATATTGCTTCAGAAACGTATTGACATGCATGTTAAAACGCTTGCGTTTAGGCGTTAATGCTCAATTATTGTTCTCCCCCCATATTGTTACATTTCTCGACTATGTTGGTCACCTTGATATGACTAATAATGACTTCGTAATGGAATGCCCACGTCCGCAGCTTCGCGCAGGGTGTTGCTGTTGAATTAGCGCATTGAAAGTCCCTAATTTGACGAAGGTGTGTGATCCATATCAGGCGGCCAGAGCATCGTCTCGTCTCGTCTCTCTTGAACTTGGTATCACCGGCGCGGGGCGGAGCCCAGAGAAACCCCGTTTCACCAACTCCGCCGGCGCGGCGCGGCGCGAAGTTGGCCTCCGGAGGGCGCGCAACGGGGCCACCCCCGCCCCTTCGACGGCTGCTTCGCAGGTGGGTGCCCCCCCCCCCAGCGGCCCCGCGCCTCGGGGACACGGAGGAGGGACGCGCGGGGCGGGCGGGCGGGAGGGGCCGCGGCGCGCTTATTAACGTGGGGAGGCGGACGTGCGTCACGAACGGCCCTCCCTGCGAGCCCGACGCCTCCGCGTTATTTTCACTGACGCTTAATACCGCTTGCTTTGGCTGGCCGCGAAGAGCGGGGGACGACCCCTTATCGTGCACGCGGCGGCGGTGGCGGCGGCGCCTCGGGCAGGAGGCCTCCCGCGGGCCCAAGGAATGCGTCTGCTGCTCCCGGAAGAAACGCCCGACGTCGCCGACGAGTTGGGGCGAGTTGGCGCCCCGGAAGAGGGATTTGCGCCGCCTCCTCGGGGGAGGGGGCGTGGCTAATGTAACTAGCTATTACTAGCAAGTGGGAGAGCAGTTCTGATGTCTTCATTTGTCGAAGGGTACGTTGTGCTATCAAGAGAAGTGTCTTTTGGAGCACAGAGCACTCCCGGCGCGTGCGTGTGGTGGCGAAAAGAGATCTCTGTACGACGTGCTCCCGGCGCAAGAATTGTATCAGGTATCAGTATCTGTATACAAGCGTTGGTCCGTCGGCTCGCTTATTATATGACGCAGGCTGCTTAGGTCGCTTATTAGTATCTGCTGGTGGTTCTTTCGGTGCGCGTGTGTTTCCCCGAAATGTCAAGCCTGTTACGAAGAAGAAACGGAGGATAGGTGTGGCCGGGATGTTTAAAGCAGAGCGGGAGCTAGATTACTTATTCACCCGTAAGGACATGCATGTGAAGTACTTGCTCTGTAACCTTGTAATTCCAAAAATTGTTAGTTTGTGGTAAAGGAAACAACCAATACAATGGCATGAAAACTATATCACTGTGTTAAACATCCTTGCCTAATTTGAAGTATATGAAGTATATTGGGTATGTGCTTTCCTGTAAACACGCACGCCCATTAGCGGTAGAATATCACTCGCAACAGGTCGACAATCGTTCTACAATGCACGAATGCCCCAGCATATCACTTTTCGTTCTGGAGATTCATAGAGCAGCCGCACTGCTCGCGAGGAGGCAAATTCTGCGGAATTGCTGCCAATCTACTTTAATATCGAAGAGGAGTTATGGGGTTTAATTCCCTTTTAATTCTGAGTAATCTCTTCATTACGGTCAGATCTGTAACGCGGTACAGATTTGCAAGGAAAATTTGAGAAGCCACATGTAGCGTCATCATGGGGGCCGCATATATTCGACTATCCTTATTTGATATGTATCAAGTAAAAGTATTCTACGTGTTTGTCATGCTCAGCCTGCTTTCGCGCCTCTAGTCAACCGTCTGGAGAAACGCCCACTTGCAAAGAGTATTTCCGACAGCGCTTAAAATTTGAAGTTAATGATGGCTGAACAGGAAATATATATAGTACATCATCAAAATCTCCGATTTCTTTCTATCTAAAACTTCATGCTGTACGGAAGATTTCAGATCCGCAAAGCAACCTCATATCGAGTTAGTTTCATTGCTACACGTCATCAAAAAATTCTAAACAAGTCTGGTCACTTAACGATAACTATATCCTAATACTACCATGATCGTATGTTGTATTTCTAAAACACAAAACGACCCATTTCTAAAACATAAAATGACTCGTGGAATAAACTATACCTAAAACCATGGCTTGGTCCTGAGTATGATTCTCCTTGGTACAGCTTTGTCTTAATAAAAAACAACAACTTTGAAGCAGATATTTTAGGCCTCAGCTTTTTTCTTGAGAAACGTAGTATGTAATATAGCCTCTTCCTAAACCATCTTTCCTGCATTTCATTTTGACCAGAACCGAAATCAAGTACACAATACGGACACGCGTTTTAATAGGAAATGTTTATCACAAAATGTATGTTGCGAGCATGGTTTTGTGACGATTTCGTGACATCTTGATTCAAAACATAACTTGAAAAACGTTATGCATAACTCAGGATTGTTTATCGTTGACAAAGAATGAATACTACTAACGCTACGCCACTTACGGAGGCGCAATCAAATTAAATTTGTATATAAACGGAAAACTAGGCATTTTTCAGTAAGAATATTTTTTTCAACAGAATACTGTGGCAAATGCACTACGCCTTATATGTAATACCATCAGAACGCATTTTTAAAATACATAATTGTCGATAAAATACGGAAATTTCACAGTACACGGAGAACAGTAAGTTACTTTCGCGACACATAGTTTATGAATCTTGTTCCATATTCTGTCCCTGATATGTTGTATTAAGTTTGGGATCTACATCTTCTCCAGATCCTCTTGGAGATTATGGTTTTATCATAGGCATTTGTTTGGACCTAAATACAATAATTTGTGCCAATTTGTCCATAATAAATCGCCACTTCCCCAATAAAGTCCAAAAAGATATTCTATGGTAGGTAATGTACCATCTTAGTTTTCTCCTTATTACTAATTTACAGTGGCAAGTCGCATCTATCTCAGAATTGGTTTCAAATATGTACCAATATTTTAATGCCACAGTACGAGCCGCATGTTAACTGTAATCGAATCAAAGTATTCAGCCTTTCATTTGTTCACAGCATATAACTCGAGGTTCCTGTCCTCATGTCTCATTATCTTCACGCGGTAGTAGTATAAATGGAAGGGCGATGGATTCGATCCTTTTATGAAAAACAACCAGGTAATAGTTTTGTTATGCACAGCTAACACGATAAACCGCGTGTGGAGCCGGTGGCGAGGGCCGCGCGTAATTGATTCGATTTCCGACAGCGCGCAGTTTGTCCGCGACGAAGCACGCGCCACCCCCCTGCCGCCCCGTGCGATGCATTCGCCATCGGCGCGCGGGCCACGGCCGGGCGGGCCGGGACGCTCGACGCCGCTCCCGTCAGCCCGCGGCCTACCCGGGCCGTGAAGCCCAGATAAGACAACGCGACGCGACGGAGCACGGCGGTGAGGCAGGAAGAACATCGGGCGTGGCGCGGCGGACGGGCGGCGGGACGCGGGCGGACGCGGGCGGGGCGCGGCGCGGGGAGAAGGGCGGGGCGGTGGACAGGCTGGTGGCGTGCGCGCGCTGCGGCAAGAATACGTCGGCGGTCGCGGCGCGCTCGCTAAATCTCGGTTCCGGCTTTGCGCAGCTCGTCTGCCTCATCCCGACCCCGCCCAACCCGGCCCCCCTGCCCCGCCCCGCCCCCTGCCCCGCCCGCACCCTGCTCTGCTCCTCCTTTACCTCCCCTGCCCCCCCGTCTGTCGACAGCCGATCCGCCGCTCACGCAGGCTTCCGCCCTCTCATGATGGCCCACGGCTCATGATGCCCCGCGCTCTTTCTTGTGGCGACACGCGCCGTCGGCCCGTGCCCGAGCCTCGCGGCCGTCACCCGCTCACGTGGTCGCAGGCGCGCTTCCCCATCTCGGTCCTACGGTGCTGGACCGCCTCCACTGCGACGGTATCGCTCACTGCGCTCGTTCTTGAACTGAAACCCGGGAGCCCAGACTGATCGTCGAGTCGAAAATTGCGTTGCACTGGCTGCAGATGTGTCGCCGGCTACTGTGGACGCTCATCTATGTGGTCTATCCGCTGTTTCACTCGTCATCCATGTGGAAGCCTCTCTTCCCGTCTGGCAAACGCTGTTCTCCCACGCCGTCCCTCTTCCCAGTCCCTCCGCCACGTGGCTTTCGCCCGTCGCCGTGGCGTTTCGCTGTGAGACGAAACGCCCCTCCCACGTACGCCTAGCCCCCCCCCCATCCGTTCGCCTTCAGCAGTCGGTGCTCCAGCTGTTACTGAGGCAATCGCACCTTTTGGCATTTCAATGAGTCATCTATTATTTTTATTGGGGTTTGGAATTGTCTTCGGTGAAATATCCTATAATCGGGTGGCCAAAAAATGTATCCTTCGGTACGCATTCTCTGGCAACGGACAGCTGCCAAGAATCGTCGCAGTGTTACCCCGTAAATTTGTGTGAATGGCGTGAATACTTGGAATAAAACGTTCAAGGCTCAGGCTTTCGCTAATTGCTTCCCATCCTCGGACAAGAGCTTTTATTTACTCTGGTATTACGGTAATCAATGTTTGCCTACAATTCCTCAAAATAGTAGAATTTTATTTTTCACATTTTAAACCAATTACAGAATTTACATAATAGTTTTTCACAATGGATTTGTAAGCCTTTATTCTATAGCTATTGGGACTTTATAACTATCTCAATCTTCATCACATCAACGCCGATCCACTTGTACGTGGCTGATGGAAGAGGCTGCGGCGTTTCTAGCAGAAATGGCATGATAAGCGTTTTAAATACACATTCTTCAACTCCTTAATCTACATATTAATTGTTTACACTTCGTGACGGAATTATAAATATATTATCATACCGAGATTGTCTTGTGTTGACTGGTCCCAATCTGTACACGTTATTAATTGCACCCCAAACAATTTCGTCACCAACAAATTAAAAGTGTCAAGCGCGTACAATTGTATTCGCAAGAGAAAAATGTTTCCAAAAAACATGTACACTCTTTCTGCAGAGCTGGAAAATAATTCATAGCTTCTAGAAAAATGTTTCTAGAAAGTCGATAACCCCCATATACTGACCATCTCTTTCAACACGGGTTCTGCGGGAAAGTATCGATTTATTAAAACTCTTCTCTGCATTCGCGTAAAACATCGGGATAATGTACAAATTTTCTGCGGAAATTAATATGAGAATAAAAACAAAAATTTCATGTTTTGTCAAATTCATCTTTTATCATCCTCCCTGGTTAGTCCAAACGTTTAGGTTTATAGGAAGCCAGTGGTGGCTCTGCGGAAATGAAACATGCGACTTCGTAAGAGTTGCTGACTTTCTATTTTAGTAAAAATGTTTGTCGTACCATACGAAGCTTTGATGGTTGTAGTAAATATACATGTTATTGCGAAATATGAAAAATGCTAAATAATTATTTTAGCAGTCGCAAACTACTTGGCCACACGTGTTATTTTTATATCACGAACACATACTAATAACATCAAGAACACATATTCCTCTTACAATCAGAATAATTAACATGTAATCATATCTTAAATTGACTTCCACACCCTAACAAATAAACATTCCAACTGGTCAAAATAAATTATGAAAATCATTATTGACAATACCAGTTAAAAGTAAACTTCATCGAAAATACATGGTTTAAAAAGCATAACCCGCCAATAATTAGGATGACTATTTTTTACCTAAAGTGTTCCTCTTGACACGATATCCTGTTATTGATCATACGAACATCATTATTTCGAAGTTTGACGTCAATTTTTCCTACTTCTGTCGATACACAAATGTACATTTACTCATTTAACAGAAGCAGTCATCTTGCGTTTAAATATTCCATTGTCGTTACACCAATGCTGGAACCATATGAAGCTGCTGACCTTAGAAGGCAACTCTGTTACTTTCAGAGCAGCGAAGATCCCACTCAGACAAGGAAAAATTAATCTATCTTGGAATTAGGATTTCCAATATGCCCTTACAATCCATTGCTGTCTTCTGTACTAATGATTATTTCTTACATCGCATGTAGCATACTCGTCTCTGGTCTTGCTGCATGATGCTAAATGAATATAGTCATGAAGTACTATACTTTTCTCCAGATTTCAATGTCCTACTTCATTACTCGCTGATGAGACAGTTATCAATTTAAGTATTCCTAACTGATATCTTAATCGTGTTATCAGTCCTCTTCTGGATACGGATTCATTATTCTCGCGAACACAAGAAAATGTTTCATGAAAATTTTGACGCATGCGAGGGGTGACGAAGTGGCATTTGAAAAAGTTTAAATAATCTTCTCTCCGAACTCCCTCATGCCTCTAATTCAAATAAAAGTCGAGATATGTTCCAAATTGTAATTTCACACGGAACAAACGTATCACCCACATAATTTTTCACACTCAAACGTAAACTTATATCTTACATTTTGCAATGTCTCTAACCATCGAATCTAATTTTCAAACAAAATGTCAAACATTGGAGGCCCACGTTTCGAAGAAAAAAACTAGAAACCTGGTGTCGCCATTCCAAAACAACCTCGCTCTACCGGCTACCTCGCTAATAACTTTCTCCCTCTTTTTTTCTTTTGGATATTGTAATCGTAATGATTTTTGGTTCATATGAAGACGAAATTCCTAGGACGCCACTTCACTAATGCTACCATGAACACATGGCAGGACACTGGATACCTGCCCCTCCATCAAACACACCTTATCTGCTGGGAAACAAACCCACCAAATCGCAGAGCACACGCGAATCAAGTAGTCACGCGATCTAGAGGGCCGTGTAAGATGCGGTCCCATCCGATTGGTCAAGAGAGAAAGACTGCACCCGGCCATCTCTTATGTTCAGTCAAAGCATCAAGTTTCTATAGAGGGTGCTGCGATATTTATTTAATGGATTTTCTGATAAAAATCCAAATTATTCTAGTCGGAACTGTCGATGGCAAGTACGTTTTCTATAACTCGATGAGCAAATATTCTTCTAGTTATTCTACATGGGTCAATCAAGACTTGGTGGGTATCCAGAATGTGTAGCGAAAAGAAGAGTAGGGACACTTCTCCCGACATTGCCATATTCCGCTTTTTTTCACTGTTTTCGACAATAATTGAAACGAATTAAACTAATAAATTAACTGAATAAAATAAACGATATGCATAGATTGCATTAACAATATATATGGGCTGGCCAACTTCCTGAGCCAAATAGTTCGTAATAATTTGCGGTTCGATAGTAAGGATTGCTCCATTCACGATGTGGCGTTGCGGTCACGTCCGGTTCGTTGCAAATACCAAACAATGGGGACTGTGCAAAGAAGTCGATCCTCGCACTAATTCTTTTCATTTGGTCTTTCATTCAGCCGTTATTATTTTCGTCCGTTGTAATCGGTACCACAACTTTTCGATCCTATTGTATTGCAACAGCTTCATCGATTTCCCGCCCTTTGTGCCATTCAGCTGCCGGAGATCTCGCGTCCCCGCCAGCCGCTCGCCGCTCCCCGCTCCAGGCCTTCGCCCTCGCCCGCCGCGCGCGTCGACCGCTCCCAAATCCAATAAAGAATGCCAGAATGGACCTTCGACAAATGGCGGCCCCCATTATTGTGGTCCGACCGGATGTAATAGCGGGTTGCACACTGCGCGAGAAAGAGAAATATACGGGAAACCTTTTTAGACAAATAACTTATAGCGCGGCCTTTGAAACCTTTTATCGAAATAAGACCAAGTAGTTCATGCCGGAGGGAGCGGCCGGCCTCTCGGCAGCGGCATGGGGCTGTTTATAGCGCGTCACCCCGCTCCACCCCGCTCCGCCACATTTTCCCACCAGCCCCGCTCCGCCGCGCCTCACCCGCTTTTTCTGCAGTTGCCTGCGTCCGACCCCGGGGCCCAAGCGTGTCAGCCCCGCGCCCAGTCACCGTGCCCAACCCCGCTGCCAGCCCCACCCACAGACCCTGCGCCCAGCCCCACACCCGTCCGGCATCGCCTCAGACCCATCAGTTCTCCGCTCTTTGCCTGCTCCGCTTTGGCCATATCTCCCCATAGTCATCCTCTGTCTGCCTTTGGGAGCGTCTTGCGCCATGCCCCAGACCCTCACGTCTGCTGTCGTGTCCGTCCACCCACCCTCATGACTTTTCCCGTTTATCCACACGTATTGCACCATTCTCGACTAGTTCGTGTTTCTCTCCCTACGCTCTGCTCTTTGAATTGCTCCGACCATCCATTGTGGCCGTTTCGTCCGCTTTTCTCCGCCAGCTTGGGCCCCACCCAACTCCGACCTGCCTTGCGTCGTCGCGTCCCTGTCTGACGGAGCGCCTTCCTTGACTCCGCCGCCTTCTGCCTTTCTTCGCCCCGGCGAGCGGGCCGCTGCTTCGCGCTTCCAAAGCTGGTGGGCGCAGCTTTCCTACAACTCTCACCGCCGCCCCCGCCGCCCCGCCGCCCCCGCCGCCCCCGCCGCCCACGGTGCGGCGTGAGGTCGCCGCCGCCGCCCGCCGGTCGACGCACGCTCCGTCCCTTATTCGCCGCCGCGTCCCCGTGGCTGGGCTGCCCCGTCATCTCCCCTCCACCGCTCCTACCGCCACTCTCCACCACCTCTGTGCCCCCGCCCGCCCCCGTCCCGGCCCGTCCACCCCACCCCACACCACCCCCACACCACCCCATCTCCATCCCACCCGTCCCGTCACGCCCCGGCCCGCGTCTGCCCTGCGTCTGCCCCGCCCGCAAGTCAGTGAATTTTTCACGTGATGGCGCATATCGCACGAGCGCCGGTCTTGCGACTGGGGGGGGGCGACGGGCCGCGGATGGCGGCGGCCGCGCGCGCGGCGAGGGGAGCGTCATCCTGCACTTCAGCCGCCTTTTCCAGCACTTCACATGGAAAAAGCTCTCCGGGAATTCACGGCGCTCGACTCGCCTTCTTATAAATCGTGCCTGAACTGGAAATGCGGAGATCGGCGCGGCGGGGAGGACGGGAGAGCTGTGGCGAAGCGAGGGCAGGAGAGGGCGCGGCGGCGGGTCGCGGCGCGGCGCGGCGCTCGTTGTCGCTAGCGGCGTTCACCCTCCTCCCGCCCCCCGCCCCCCTCCGCCCGGTGGCGCGCCCCGCCACCGCAGCCAGCAAAGCCGCCGGCGCGCCTCGCGACGCTGCTCCGCCGCCGCCCCGCCCCCGCTCCTGCGTACCGCCGACGGCTAAATACATAACAGGCGGGGCGGCCGGCGAATAATTGACTCCCGACGGAAATTTACTGCCGCCGAGTACAAAACAAAATTTGTCCCGCGCCGAGTCGCGCCGAGCGAATCTCGGGCGCGCTTAATTTATCTGGGGGCGCGAGGTGTTGCCCCCCCCTGTTCCGCCCCTGCCCCGCCGCCGTCCCCGCCTCCGCCTCCACCGCGCCGCAGCCGCGGGCACCGCAGTAACTGCGAAAGGAGTAAAAGCGCCCTGCGAGGCTGCTGTATCGCGAAATGAACTGTGAATATTTGAATCGTCTCGGCGCGGCGCGGCGCGGCGTCGCGGAACGGAGAGCAGAGCGGGGCAGAGCGAAGAGCGGGGCGGAGCGGAGGAGCGCCTGCCGCGGCGCTTGCTTAAAGCCTCCAGGGCCGAGCGATCCTCCGCCAGCGCCCGCGGCCTCCGCCCGACCGCCTCCACACGCCACCGTGTTCTTGGCATCCGCAAAATGACGCTTCGCAATGCGCTCTAAACGCAGGCAAACAGATTTTTGCAGATGGAATGCTACATTGGAGCACGGCATTTCCTCAGGGGAGAACGGTTATCATTTGAAGATTGGTCAAGAAAATATGTTCGCAAACAAGTTTCCTTTCATTATTTTCTGAGTAGGCCTTTCTTAACAATTACTCTGAAAGTTAAACCAGTTACATATTCTTTGAGACGCATTAAGTTTTGTGGTGACGCCAATGACTTCTTTTTAATGACGACACGTCTTTAAACATAGTTTTACTTTGCACTGAAATATGAATCAAAGGCTGTGATCTGATGCAAAAGTTTCAATGAATTTATATACTTCACCTCGTCCCGTAATGTGAAAAATTATACAAAAAATAGTTCGTTTTCTAAATGCATGATGTAGATTAAACTTGGCAAATCTGTATATATTGCTATTAGGAATTTAATTGAAGGAATTTCTATAGAGAAAAACTGCGCCTTTATTGTATATTCGCAGTTATACAATTACCATGCAAATAGAAATTTGATTATATATGAATAATATTGCCAATATATGTCCTCAATCTGCATTACATTCGTATCTGGGTGTCGCGACTTTACCACTTGAGCATCGTAATCTCGAGTGAACATTACCTTCTTCTTTCAGGAATTGGCTGCCGGTTCCTGTTTCCCTTGGCAGGCCGACCCGCGCCTCTACCTCGGTGTGAGTATGTCCAAGCGCCTATTTAGGTAGTATGCATTTTTCATTCGTAGATTGGATCTCAGTCATATTTCGTGAATCTTAACTCTTATGCATGTTACTATATCACTAGGTTTTGTTAAGAGCATTGCTGTGCTTTTTTGTTACCCGTGCAATATCAAATTGAAAAGTGGATGACGAAAAATAGGCACGCTAGACAGTTTTTTTAATTTCTGGAGTAAATATCAGCATTATTTACAGAACTATTATATCAAAAACTAGATTTGGTGATCTCTTTGTCCATTTACTCTTAGAAATTTGTTTTGCCGATCTTGGGGAAGCGATTTCGAAGTCAATAAATATTGCAGTACTTTCTCATTTGTCCTTTTCATAAATCGTTTTGTTATTCGTTGCATTTCTGAGGCGCCAGATTTTAGTGACTCTCACATTAAATCCTAATTATCAGTCATCCGGACCCGACTTCGTCATTCATCTCTGAAGGTACTTTAATGTAGAATAAATAATACTTGAAATTAACGATCATAAATTTTTCAGAATCGTTTGAATAAATCCGAACAGAAACTTTCTAACATTTTCATAATTTTATTTTCTAAACATTATTATTTAATAAAATTTCACAGCACAAGGCATTTTCTTCGCCATGCTGAGAAGTGATTCCATCATACGTAGAGTACATTGTGATTCCCTTTCAGACTATTTTAAAATATGATGTCTTCAGGAATTTTTAAAGGTCAGGCATACATTTCGAAGTACTCTCCTTGAATTAATAGAAACTGCCTGTGTGATTCGCTGATATTTTTGGCCTTTATGGACGCGGGCCAATTATTAATGCAAAACTTTGACAATTATTCGTCTGTAAAGTTTATCCTCTAATTTTTGATATCCAAATGCATCTAACTTTCAGATCTCTTGTAATATTATTCGGAATATTTATCGGTTGTTTGAATGAACATTTTTTCAAGTGTCAATTAGAGCCAGAAGAAATGTTTGAAAGTTAAATGATATATTTTGGGAGCGAAAGAAAAGCAAGGTTTCGTCACCTGAAAAAACACGACTCGCTAACATCGCTGCAATTATAGAAAGTTGTGCTGGATAGAAATCCGAACGTCTACTTCAGATTGTTAATGTAATACTAAAAAAATATCCAATGATAAGTAGTATTTAATAAGACTATTCCGCAAATGAAATTTTGTCATACAGATTTTCAAAATCCTCAAAAGTTTGTTATATTTAATTAAACTCGCGCTCCCAAGGGTGTCGCTTCATACGACTGATTGTATCGCAGCTTACGAGCTGTAACGAGAATGATAATGGGATATATAAAGCTATTCTTCTTGAGTTTTTCAGATACGCCTGATCGGGGTGTATCAAATATAATTAAATGCATGTTAGAACGCTAATGTTTCAAAGAAATTCAATGTAGTACGTAGTATTGTGGAAGGTAGTATTCTCTTCACTTTCCGGACGGGTCTTCTTGACAGGTAGATGAGACCGGCGTTTCAAATGCTAAGTATCTGAACCGGAAATCCATCGGCCAGTGCACTCCCGTCGACACATATCTGATTTGTGCCAGTCATTTCCTGCGCAGCGAACGTCCGGCAAGCGCGCTGCAGCTGGATCCAAGGCCGGGATAGGCGCCAGCTTCGGAGGGGGTGACGGGGCGGGGAGAGAGGCGGTGGTTGAGACGGCCTGAGAAGAGCGCCGATGCGCCCAGAGACAGGCGGAGAGAGTGGGGACTTGAAGATGGGGGGCGGGAGAGGGCGTTAACGAATGCGTTGTTTTGGAGGTGACAGTAATGTAACCGAGCGTCCGGCGCGCTCACCACGCACCGCCGTGTCTAATTCGTTTCCGATGCACAACAGGCGCGTCGCGGCGCGGCGCGGCGGTCTCGCCGGCACGAGCCCCGTTTGAAACCCGCCCCCCCGGCCCCCGCACAGCCCCGCGGGGACGCCGCCCAAGATCGGCGCCGCCCCTACAGAAACAACGCCCGGCCCCTTTCATCC
>BOPP01000115.1:3722999-3740561 GCA_017312745.1 Gryllus bimaculatus
CCACTAATGATGGATTATTTATTGCCAAAACTGTTAAACTGCGGCTGCGCCGGTAAAAATCGGGGTCAATTCTCAGCGGACATTAGGTTAAAAGCCGTTGCACTCGAATGTTTGACGGATTATTATTATTTCCGAGCATTCCACGGCTATGGTAATTAGTCTACGTTTAGTGTTGTGAGCGTGATGTGTCCCGGGAGTGGCGCGTGTTCCTTCTCGCGCAATGGGATCCGGCATCTTTGCGAACTCCGGCTTGGGGGTTCTGTTCAGATCCAGACGCATACAAGATCGTGATCACAAGAAGCATGCCCTCCCTAAATCCTCATATCAGTGTGTAATTTTACTCAATTTTCTTCAAAATAATTACTGAAAAATCTCTCACATCCAAAGCGTATTACCATTATGAATTATAATCGTCATTTTTTTTATTTCAAAACTGTGATAATTAAAAAATTTGTTTTTTGTTTTTTAATAATATTTTATTTTGCAATTTGTTTTGAGTACAAACATTTGCAAAAAGTACATACAATTTTTTAATAACATGAGAGAGTAAGTCCATGACCCGGAACTCCTAATATTACATTTTTTTCCAGTTTAAACACCACTAAACATTTGAATAACTAACTAACATACTTAAAAATATAAGATGATAAGCATATAATAAATAATAAAACAGAAAAATAATAAACAACAATTTATAGTGATATTCACGTCTAAAGTATATATCTTTTAAGTCGTCTGGTAGTGTTCACTATTGATCTAGTAAGTTAATGCAAGAATGTTTGATGCGTTATGTAGTCGTTGTAAGTATTTTGCCGCTGCGCTCTTGTTAATTTCTTTCTTTTATTGTTACATTTGTAAATCTCCGGATTGTAATTGTGGCGTTCTACATACAAGGACATTTACAAATTTTCTTAAGCTTTTTAGATTGAAGCGTGTAATATTGCAATATTTGAATTTTTGAGGCTCCCCAAAAGTTGTAATTCCATACGTCCAGACAGGTTTTTAGTATGCTTTATACAGAAGAATTCTGTTTGCGATGCCTTAAGAATGAGTTTTTTCCTAAAAGCAGTTTAATTCTGATAGTTTTGAGATTCTAATTCTTTTCTTTATTCTTTTATGTGTTTCCATGTAGTCTTCTGTCCAGTTTGTAATTTCAAGATATTTTGCTGATAGTCGTTTGAGGAATAGTTGTGATCCATTTTCCATAGGATGGGCATTTTCGTGTTTCCGAGTGAAGGTAACTTGCAACTTTTTTCATTTGTCTTGAGGCCCAGGTTTCTGCCACTTGTGAATGATTGCAGATTTCTTCTACGAGTTCGTGCATGCTTCTGCTGAACTCTGATGTCGAGCTAAGATGGCTGTGTCATCGCGTTAGGTTGCCTCGTCACATGCGTTTTCTAATATCTGAATGTCGGGCAGTGTATAATGAGTAAAGGAAAGGTGCAAGCACACTTTCCCTTGAGAACCCCCGAAAAATTTAAAGGGATAATTCTGAGTTTAACACTGTTAAATTTTATTGAAAAATATCTCTCCGTGCAGTAGAATTTTAAAGATATTAAGGATATGGTAAGTTTGCTTAATTTTATAACAATAAACCTGGGTGCCAAACCTATCGAAGGCTGCTTATGTCGAGAAAAACACGGCAGAAGCAATCATTCATTTAATTTTCTATGCGATTCACTAATTTCGTTTACTATTCGATGATTTGTTCTAATAGTCGAATGGCTTTGTCTCACCCCAAATTATATGGGTATATTTCTTTTTCTTGTAAAGTGATCCAAAACGTGACCCAGAAGTAGTTTCTCCCAAAAACCCCTTTGGTAGTGTTGGTTAGAAGACTAATAGTCTGTATGATAACTACTCATGCATTGTTGCCCGTTTAGGATGACTAATTACTTGGCTTCATTTTCCAATGATTCGGGAAGTGTCCTAATCTTAAGAAATGCATTGAAAATGGAAGAATAAGGCTATCAATTTTCTTTGTAGATGGCGCTAGAATTGTTATAAAATCAATCATATCCGGAGCTTTTCTTGTTTGGTAAAATTTTGATTAATGTTTCAACTTCTCGAGCACTTACCGGGCTTATTTGGGGAGCTATTGCAACGGTGAATCTAGAAGTTGTAAATTTCATCCTCTTCTGCAGATATTTGTGGAGGAAATGTTGAAAGACCGAAGAAATGAGAGCAAAGCATTCACCGTTTTTCTACTTCGTCGCTTTAGCCCATGTACCATCAGTTTTTCATGATCGGAATAGGTTGTATTATTCTCTTCAAGCATTTTGTTTCCAAAGAGAAAAAAAGTTTCTTTTAAACTTTTTCCTTGGAATTTGAAATTTTTTTTGGGGGTAGGGGGGGTTTTTTTCAGTCTTATAAGTTTATCTTTGATAGAGCTTGTGCGGTGTTCTCGAATAATCTTTTCAGTATGTGAAGCAGGAATTTAGTCTTCTTTAGTTGCTTGATCTTTATGCAGTGCCATTGTTTTTTAATTTTGCGTTTTGCCTATCACCTTTTCCCTTATTAATTGTGGATATTTGTTGTTTATGTTGCTTAATTTCTGGATGTAGAATACCAGCAGCTTGATGAAGTTGTCTTGTTACGTAATTCTATTGCTTCATTTACATCGAGAGCAGTTTTTCAATGTAGATTAGCAGTGCTGTTATTAATTAGCCATTCTGAGAAGTATTTCCAATCTGTTTTCTTTTGTGAATTACGTGCTTTTGTCTCAATAATGAATGAACTGATGATTAGTTAGAAACTGGTGAATGAGCTCAGAGGAATGACTAATCCTTTGACCAGTAGTGCTAATATAACTTTGTTTTACTCCTTTTACAATAAGAAATCTAAAACATCAGAATTTTGTTATGTCAGTCGCAATATTGGTTGTACAGGAAGAGTAGGATAATCTTTCTTTATTATACGAGTTCATAGAGAGATTTCCCTTTGGAGATGTTAGTCTGAGCCCCACAAAGGTTCTTAAATTGTAGTCACCCGCCCCAGAAATAAATCTTGCGACCCCAGTGTTTTGAAGACAAACTTGTGAACTGAGAATTCTGAAATTTTGTGTTTTGGAGGGCAGGATACACTGCAATATTCAACTGTTCCGAAGATCGCTTACTTGAATTGGATTGATTGCCTGCAAATACATGGTGCTATATTGAGAATGTAAAATGATGTTTTTAATTTTTCCGAACAATTATGTCTGTTCCTCCATGTCGTGTTACCATTCTGGATGTTTGTGTAATATAATATGGTGTTATCCTTGAAGCGAAGAAAAAGCTCTTATTAGTGAATGAAGTTCTGAAATTGAGCATTATGTCTGTATTTTGTTAACTGAAAAAACCACTTAACTCATCTCTGTGTTTGTAACAAAGCCATGGCGTCCCATGCTGCTATTTTATGATTTAGTTCATAATTTACTTAGCAGTTTGGACACAGATTAAAGTGCATTTATCTGTTCTGATTTCTAGCTTAGATATAGTTTCCAATCTTTCAAAAGAACTGCCTGAATTATTAGAATAATGATTAATTAGACTCCCAATATTTAATGCCAATTATTGGTTTAAGGTTATTCTTCTGTTCGTGAGCCTATTCAAAGCTTGTGCATAAGTACGTGCTGATGTAAAATTATTTGTGAAGTAGCTCTCAGTTGTGAGACGTTCTTGATCTCTATTCACTTATAGTTTGTAAGCAATATAGTTTGAATGTTGAAGAGTTTTGTTGCCTGGTGGATATATTTTTATTACATTTAGTAAATTTCCACATCCTTTATACTCGCCGTATTGGACCATCACAAAAGAGCACATTTGGTGAAGAGTCTCTTGTTTTTCTTTTTATTCACAGTTTTTGCTATCGTGATTATCACCGCCACACTACCACACCGATAAGGTATGATATGCAGTATGCGCGTTGCTCCCAGCTTTGGCAGCGATGGCACGCACAAAACTCGCTTTACTCTTGGAGCTTCGAATTTTATTTTGGTATTGAAGTACCTGCCAATTTATAAACGTCTTTGTTATTATTCTTTTGTTTAAATCAATGAAAAATACCGTAGAGGAATTTTTGTTACACGGTGTTTCAGTTGTGGATATTTCTTACGTATGACCGTTTTCTTCTATTTCTGTTTTCAATTCATCCCCAATTTTACTGTATTTTTTATGGGTGATATTTCTAATACCTATTCTAAATGCCCCTTTCTTGTTGTAAGCTGATAACTGTAAACTCAATTTCCTCTTTAATAAACGTATTAGTAAGTATCGAAAGCTTCTGGTTTACCGTAAAATTTTAATGTATCTTGGCCCCAAAGCTTGCAGCAATACTCCTTCTTTATTCACGCTTTTGTTAAAGTTTCTGTCATTGCGTTGAATCATTTACCCAGGGAGAAATATTGCCTGGACTTATTGCACATTTTGAATGTGTTAGATTTTTGATGTCATTGGATGTTTTGGTTATTGGTCATCGTCGTCATTTAATTACGTTCGAATCCTGAAAATCTATTATTTGTGGGTATGTAGTACGTTGCACTTATGACGTTCGGTTGTTTTTGATTTTTCAGGGCTGTTTATACTTCTCTTGCGTTTGCTTACAACACCGGCCATTTATGGGTGTTGTTTATCACTACTTAAAATTACTGTCAGACGCATTAAGTTCTGGATTTTATTACCTCGAGTTGACTATGAAACTGGACGACATGTACTGCAGAAGAAAAATGCAAAAGTACTTGCTTCTTCATAGCCGGAAACTGTGCATTGCTGCTCAGAGTGCTGTAGTTATCTAGTTGTAACTGTTTGACTCCCAGTTGTGTTGCTTTCTGGCCAAATTGTTGCTGTTGTTGTGCAATAACATTTTGTTGATTTCGACATAAACTGTTTGAATAGGCAGTTCCGTTCACTTACTTCCATTGCTGCTGCTATGCTCTGTCGAGGTCAGAGCATGTTATTTGACTTTCCACTGAATGTTTACAGAACACTGCAACTCGTTCACAAATTTAAATAAATAGTTTAATTTCTGCACTTCTGAAAGCCTACACTGAGATTTCTTCACACGCACCATAATAATAGTAAACTAACTAGTACGCTAATACACTTCGTTCACTCTGAGTTCGCTTATCTTTTGCGCTAGCAACCACGACAGGTAGCCACTGCGGAGCAGCGGCCAACGACTTCCACCTCCGCTGCCCACACGAGAACCTCCTATAATTGAAAATTAAATATATATATAAATATATAATATATATATATATATATATATATATATATATATATTCGAAAAATATTTGTGGGGTCCTTCTTCCCGAAGTTGCGACCACTCCCCAAAGAAATTCATTCTGAATCCGCTCCTGTGGAATTAGGTGTGTCAGCATATATAAGAGGAGGGCGAGAATAAACAAGAGAAGATGGCACTGGGTCTGCGGCCCTTTTTGTTAGGGTACTATTCCGACATTCACTTGATTTTTATCCAAAAGCTCGGAAAATTTCGGGGAGCTAGAATAAGTTTGGCTCAAGAATATACCAAATAATACTGTTAATAACAATAATATTGATTAATAATGATTATAATTTCACAATTACGTTATAAATATTCTGTAATGATTCTGAATTGATGTGCTCTCATAATGTGCTTCATTTATGCCCTTTTCAGCGGAGTCATTCAAATAAAAGCTTGGCCAGCGAGGTCCAAATTCTTGTCTTTGAAACAGGCTGAAGTCTGAAGAAGTAAATTCGGGTGAATAGAGTGCCGCAGAACAATTTGTTACCATCATTTTTCCCATTTCACATGTGTAACGTAATTGCCATGTTGTAATTGAGACGTGATAATCAATATAAATTCGTTTCGCGTCTTCAGGCCATTATCTTGTCAGGGGACAGTTCATTTTCTTTTTTTCAGAAGGGCTTTGCTTCGCATTCTCCTTTTGTTTCGATTTTAGTTTTCTTTCGGGTAAGAAATGAATTCGGTAATGAATCTATTTTTCTTCATTATCACTGTCATCGGATAATTCTAAAAAAAAAAAAATCAGTGGCGACTGATATTCACATTTGAATTCCATTTTGCTTCTGGAATAAGCCCGCGCGGCAGCATTGCTGCACAAATTGTTCGAATACAATTCCTTGTGCAAAATAATGCGTGCTCGCTCAATTCGTATGCCTAAGACTTCTAAGTCGCGTAGTTCTTAATCGCTATTCCACTGGTTAAAGCATAAAAGACATTATGGATTCTTTTAGGTTGGTTTCTGTATCCATGTTGCAATTGAGACGTGATAATCAATATAAATTCTTTTCGCGTCTTCAGGCCATCATCTTGTCTGGGGACAGTTATGGATTCTTTCAGTTTTTTTCAGTTGGTTTTTCTCCTCCCGGGCGTGGCATGTCTTGTTTTTCTGCCTCGCATTAACTCGTTGATTGAAGACAAGGGACTCCGTATTAGGAACGTAAGCAACTCAATATAGAAAAAAAAACATTTCATGTGTTTCCTTTGATATTTTCCCTTCCACAAGTTAAACACGCCTCAAATTAAATTTGGTGCATTTTCAACGGACAAAACACCCTTTTGTTGTAATTATCGAATAACAATTTAGTATTGCCAGTGACTTGTTGCGTTATAAAATCGGCAACTGGAATTATGTATATTCAATAATAGAGATATGAACTCAATAATTAGTGCTAATATGCAAATCTACTTTTTCAATGCTCTTGTTTGTTTTGAGATACGAACATAAGTTTCTTCTGGATTAATTTTCAAGAAATACCTTTTTTTAAAAGTCACTACCTTATAACACTTGAGTCACTCATAACACTTTCATCATATCCACTTTCTATTCTTGCAATTTTTTCCATTATGTTTCCTCTTATAGAATTATTTATTTGTGGAATGAAAAACTCGATTACAGTTTTCAACATGGCTTCTTCACATTTACAGGATTCGAATTTCCTTGATAGTCAGCAAATTCAAAATAATGTTTAGTTCTCAACTTCATTTCAATCATCATCGGATATGCCTGTGTTTTTTGTCTTATCGCAAACTTAACAAACTCGTTCCTGCCCGAAAAACATTAATATTCCTACAAAGTATGGTAGAACCACATGTCAACATTCAAAGTGCGCAATACCGTACAAACGGCGCAGAATGTTTAGCTCACGGACCACGAGGCAAAGAGATCTTCTCCCCTAGAGGGCGGAATTACACTCGTCATTTCATAATAATACTATTAAAAGCTGTTTCAAACGTACGAAATTCTTTCTAAAAGAACGTTAATCTAACGTTTCCATGTCAGGTAGGTAAATGACCCATTATTCCTTGGAAAGGGAGTGAAGAACCCTTGCTGTCGTGTGTGCTCCCGGCCACTGGAGGGGGGCGAAGAGGCACGTTGAGCGGTGCTGCGTGTGCGGGCAAACGCGGGAGCAGGGGCGGCGCGTGAGCACGCGAACCATGAAAAACGCACTCGCCTGGCGGGGGCGGCGGGGGCGGCGGCCGGCCCCGCGCTCAAATCCAAATTCGCCGCCCGCTCCGCCGCTGCCACTCAGGCGCCTCCTTCGCGGGTGATAAAAACAAACGTGGAAATGAGAAACAGCTCCTCGCGGCCGACGTTTAGTAGCCCCTGGTGGTCCATTAGGGCGGTGGATTCGAGGGAGGCATTATTCCTGTGGGAGGCTGAGGCGGCCCCGCCCCGCTGCCGCGCCCTCGCCCCGCCAGATGCCCTTGCCGCGCCGCGCCGCGCCTCAGCCTGCCTCGCACCCATGCCACGCCCCCACCCCGCCCCCGCCCCCGCGCGCGCGCTCCGGCCCCGCGCCCGCTGCTCATATCCATTTATGATGTACTTACAACTGCCCCCCAACGGGGTCGGTGCGCTATTGCACTGCCAATAAATAACACCACTACCTGAAATTGCAAACCGGTAAGAATTTAAAAATGGGAGACTCTGCTGGCGTTCATAAGCTGCGCCGCGGGCAGTAACAGCGCCGCCGCCCGCCGCCCGCCACACCCGCCGCCACCCGCGCCGCCACCCGCGGCCGCCGCTTCCCCGGCCGCCGCGCCACCCACGCGTCATTAGGCCGCCGCTCCTCCGCGCCTTTTTCATTTCGCGGGGGACCGACCCCCACCTCCCCGCCCTGCTCCCGCCCCCAGCTTCCCGCTCCCCCACAGTCGCCCGACACAGACGCGCTGGGAACGCTTGGACCCACAGCCGTCCGCCCCCGCGGGCTTGGCGCCCACTCTGTTACTCGCGCGCGCCACACCCTCGCCCGCCCACCTTCCTCGCCCCGCCCCCGCCCCACACCCTTCCTCTCTTGTCATACCAACCTTCCCGGCCTCGACCAGGCCTGTGTCCTTGACCTTGCCCTCGTAACGACTCGGAGAGACAATTCATCACGTAATCTCTTATCGGCCTTTTAAAAAAATATTATTCTGTGCGTGGACTATAACTATTCCGTACATCCTACCTGTTCATATTTTTTTGTTCCAGAATTTTTTTATATTGTTTTCACTTCGAACCCCTAGCGGATACTAAAAAAATCCTAGGTCGTCTTCCTTTCACTTGGTATGGCCAACATATTTTAAGTATTCAAACTAGAAAATAAAGAAATAACGATTAGAATGTTGAATCTTAATAACTTCGATACTTAATTAGCGATTTCATAAAGTCAAACATACAAAAAAGTTGCAAACCTTTCATATGCCCTCTTTGCAAATTGTCGGATTGTTAAAAACTTTAAAAAAATCGACTTGGATAAAATATTGCTCAAGGAAAGATGACTGATTATGATTTCCTTACGATATGAATTTATGAAACCTTTGTACGAGCGAGAAGGGCCACACATCAAGAAGATAAAACGTTTAAAAAACATATTTTGTGTTTGGTTGGATGAATTTGATATTTAAAAAACATATTAATAAATTCATATGGATGCGCCACTTCCAAATACAATTTACTTTAATGATTGATTGAGCATTCCGGACCGTGGTAATTAGTCCAATAGTAGAAGTAGGAATCTTCAGCAGGAGTCCTGCCGTGCTAGAGATTCGCTGCCAACTTACACGTCGGCAGGGGATTTACTCCTCCAGGTATCTGCCATACCGTGGCACTGAACCAGCCGGGAGAAGCGAGAAGCTCTCTGCTGGTCTCCCGATAGGTGTAGTGTTTGTGTGTGTGTGCCAGAGGAGAGGATACGATAGGAAGGGGAAGAAAAGACAGCACGCTACCCGTGACCTGTTTGTGAGGATACTGCTTCGGCGTTCGCCAGTAAATGATTGGTGAAAATACGGAAAACTACCGATCAGAGCCGACGACCGCTAGAATTCTCCAGATAGCGACTGAATTCGACATAGCTACTGGTATAACAAGTAGTGTCGAAATCTGCCACCGTCAGAACTGGAGCAAGCGCTGCAGCAAGGGCAGCGTGGCATCAGATACAGCGGTAATGCCAATCCTGAAGGTAACTCAGACGGTAATTCTTACTTTAATATAAATAACCCGATTCGTTGTATGCGTCACCGTAACAGGTTTGTACGTGCATTTGATTATTATTATGATTATCATTATTATGATTATCATTATTATCATTATTATCTTTATTATCATTATTATCATTATTATCATTATTATCTTTATTATCATTATTATTATTATTATTATTATTATCATTACTATTATTATTATTATTATTATTATTATTATTGTTATTATTTTAAATATCCAAAGTGGGATTTCCGACGCTTCCATTCGCGCCTGCTTTGTCCCGCTTCATCTTCCTCTGTATTTCAGTGGCTCGCTTACCGTATTGAAATTCTCCAGTTCTCGCTCCTCAACCGATCGCAACTGTCTTCATTCCCCCCTGTCCGTATTTACTCCCCTTTTCGTTTCTCGTTTGCTTCATGGATATATCTCTACACAGTTTTTATTTTCATCGTTCTCCTTTCTCGCTTCTCGACGATTCGATTCTTCTTCATCCCTTTACGCCTTATATAGACGCTTTCACACCCCAGTGCTTTTGTTAAAGGCCGGGATGCAAACTTTAGCCTGGCTTTACGAGGGGTTTAAAGAAATGTTAATGTTTAGTGTCGTCTAAAACACATTTCACTACGCACCTTTTATGCTTGGCTTCATAGCGTTGTCAGCGTTTGAGTTAACAGTCGATTCTTTCATCTTCTTTTAGAGATTCTATAATATGAACGTTGCCAACCTACAAAACTTAGAAGCCATAAACTATTCTAATATGTTAAAAATATTAAACAGTAAATAAATGAATTGTGATCGCGATATCATGAGTAAGATTACTCTCGTGGTACTCTTCCGAAATTAATTCAACTAAAGGGATCGTATATAATGACTTAAAGGGAACAATGAATTTTGATAGCCTTACCAAGTTCTTCTAATTGAGGATACTAGAAGTAGCAGTCCTGAGAATTTTAAAAATTCTTATGACAATGATATTAATGAAATACAATAAAAAGGAATGAAATCTACTTATAAGTTCGCATTCAGCACTCGTCAAAGCGTTCACAGCCAGATCAATGCTTTGCACCTTTGTGGTAAATGTGAATAATGTTGTAGCATTGTTAGATTGTCCATTTCCTATTTTACGTAATAACTTTTTCCGAGTTATGTAAAAAGTTTGATCAGTCCCTTTTTTATCAATCGACAAAATTATGGGTAAATTGCTAATCTTACGGTATTTGGAATGAAGGATTCCAAGTTACATATCTCGGTTCCCCACGTAAAACGTGTTTTAAATATCCACACTTAACATCCTTAATGTAGCTTCTCCCTTCATTTGGACAATACTTAACTGAAATTTTATCTTTCAACATTTCATTGATACACAATGCCATTACAACTGAGAATAATATTATGTTCATCACAAAAATGTGCATTGTCCTTCAAAGTTAGATATTAGAATTTTCATATTATATCAGCTATAGGTATAGAAACACTAAATCGAGATAACGCAGTTCTATATACCGTATGATTTACCCACAGCAATTTATAATCAAAATGGAGTATTTATGTCGTGAATACAAAACGAAAGATACACAGCGTTATCTAGCAGTAGTGAAGTGAACCTCATGCTGAACAGCATGATGATGGCACTGACGATCACATCTTCTATAGCTCTGCTGGGCGACTGCTGTTGACCACTTCAACTGCTGCTTCACACTGGCGTATTTTTGCCCGCGCAAAGTAGTGAGGCTTTCCGTATCGGCATTGGTGGTTGCTACCGAAACTAAATTATCCGCACGCACGGAGGTATATAATCATAATGATGATGATGACAATGATAATAATAATAAGAATAATAATGAGAATATTTTTGCTTGACCAGTCCATTGACGCAGAATAATGCATCATCTATTATGTGATTCTGTGTCTTTGGTAGCCAAACGCTCGGTTCATTTACACTTTCCGCATTTTGAGTAGTTCTCATCAGATTGCTGCGGCACGCCGGTCGAGTCACACTCGTGAACAAATTCGGTTGCCGCCGGTTGCCGCCGGTTGCCGCCGGTTGCCGCCGGTTGCCGCCGGTTGCCGCCGGTTGCCGCCGCTAGGCGAGATGGTTCGTTCGCAGCGTTTTCCTTTTTAGGAATCACGTTTGCTGATCAGATTTACCAAGTAATCATGTAAAGTTAAAGATAATATAGCTTGAAATGGCATATTAAGAAATAGCATACACGCTGCATGCAGGCGCCAGGAAGTTCGGGTGAAGAAAATAAATGATTGAGAATGTTACCGCTTTTGACTTTGAGTATCTTTAGATAAATAAACTTGAATAATGAAAGAGGAAAGTATGTTACATATTTCTGTAGAGTAATATTTTTCTAGGGACGGGCCTAGGGGACCCAGTAAAGGATAGCATGAATTAACGGAGGAGAATTATAATTTATTTTCAGTATGTTTTGTTTAATTAACACCACCAAGAAGTCCACTTCCTATATCATTAGCGGCAGAATTTGTAAAAGAATCGACAAACGTGTTTATTCAACAAATGAAAGTTGCGCCGGGGAAGGGATTTCGGTGGAGCAGCTATTGTGTTTCGGTGGAGCAGCCCGACAAAACGCATTCTATTTTCGATCGTTCTCGTTGGCTTGTTTTCCCGTCTCGGAGGATGAATTTCCTAATCTGCCTGCGAATTCTACACGTAGTTTGTCAAGAAATGGAATAATCTGAATCGCTCATTCTGAGTTGTTCTCGCCAGTGTCGCCAGAATCGGCGGAGTGTGCTCTGTGCAGTTAGTTAATAGTTTCGGGGCGGTAAGTACCAGGAATTTTGTTACGAGGTTTTAATAATTTAATATAAACTTTATAAGTATAAATTATAAATAATAAATTAATTTTCATAAACTAGTGGTGTAAACAGCACACATTTTCGTGCTTTATTTGTGACGCTAACTCAAAATTCTCAAGCGGACGGACAGGCGATTGAAGAAAAAGCACTTCTCATTTTCAGGGACCTACAAAACTTAAATTCTGATATCACTACGTATTCGGGAAGGGAAGTTACTTAAGAAGAAAGACTATCCACTACCTAGGTATTAGTGACCCCCACAATGTTTTTCTGGAGAAAATTAGACCCTTTTTTTACTCTGCATGATTACACAAGATTATATTTCCTTTAAGTCGATACGACTGCCATAAAAGAGTCATAAAAGACTGTTTTGAAATTTTTGTATCTTAAGCACCAATATTTTATTGTGGAGAACTCTACGTATTGCGGATTCTGATTTGATTTCTACTGTGCAGGAAAAGTTTAACTTAATCGGTAGTGGCACAAAAACAGATCTAGCAGCTTTCAGTAGTAATACTCTTCCAGTAGTAATAGATTTCAGTAGAAATATCCAGTAGTAATAGTGTATGTTAATAAATAACTTCAGCTACGCAATACGAAAATTATATTCGAACTGCCGAAAAGGGGCGTCAAGATTTAACTCAGTAGATCTGGGGACACGTTTCAAGTTTCTAATACAAACGAAATTTCCACACGAAGTATTTCTCCCCTCCAAGACCATTTTCGTACTGATCACTTCGAATTCCCTTCCTGTTCCTAATCATACACTCTTCCTGTATTACGCGCGAGTACAAGCAATTTATTTTCTTACACATTGTTGCTTCAACTACCGTTCTTGACGAACTCCGCGGATGCGGTTACGAATATTAAGTAGCAAAGACTTGTGGGGATGAGTTATAATTATTTGCGAAGATTCAAACGCATGCCGAATACATAACGTTCTTACTTACACGTCACATCTGAGACATCTTCAATTGTTTATTTCATTTGAAATCCATTCGGGTAGATAACCCACCGAGGGCAGTGTGCTAAGATTCGATGAGTTAAGTGATAGTGATAGAGATAAGAATTACCAATTTCGAGAAATTGTTTTATGAAATCTTTTTATAACTCTTATTATTAATCAGAGAGTCACAGCACCGGTTAACAATAACTATAATGTGTTATTATGACTGCATTGGAAATTTCCGATACATTCTCTCGAATGACAATGCAACCACAGGGAAATAAAAAAATTTCAATCCACGAATGATATTTAATAAAACTTATTTCACCAACAATATAACCCCCAAAGGATTCAGAAAACACCAAATATTATTTATATGAATGAAATTCGAACATTCAGTGCTCACCGACTCTTACGATGGATGTGGTGATTTGAAAATGTATTCCACTGCATTAATGGTGGTAGTCGTGATGACGTGGAGCGAAAGATAAATAATCATGAACGATTATGGATGAGATGATGGTTCAGGAGATATGAGTGGTCTAGAACACAAAGGGTATAAGGACATTTTTGGCAATTTGGGTTCACAGTAAAGATAAAACCCCATTTTAGTTTTTCGTATTCACAGGGTACTCAAATTGCTTTAACAGTCACTGTGTTCTAGTGGCGTAAAAATACCTTTATTGTATTTTTTATAATGATATGATCTGAGAAATCACCCACACCACAGCCATCTGTGAAATTCCCCGTGCCGTGGCCCTTGGGTCCTCGCACATGACAAAAAATTCAAGACGATTTGAAGGGTTGAGCATTAAATGGTTTAACAAAATTATAAATAAATCAGACAATGTAACTAATCAAATAGTACAATAAATCTTCACATAACGGTTAAAGTAGCAAAAAAATTGAAATTGATTTTCCATATTGGTGCAGTCCATTTGCGCTTGGTCAGCAGCGTCATATAACAAATCAATAAACAGTAGTGAAGAAGTACAGAATAAGAATTACACTGAGAAACAATGAAATTTGCCTCAACCTAAGAACACACTGTCACCATAGATTTCCATACCCTGAACAGGGAAATGAACTTCAATTAAAGATATCACGTAACGTTTTCCGTATTTTCTGAACCGAAGCCTTCACATAACGTTTTTCGCAGTTACTTAAATTAAAACAAACATTTGGAGCCATTTTTAAGATAATTTCAAAAATATTATTGAGGCTTCACTTAACCCCCTCCCCAAATCGGAGAAAACCGTGTAAACGGTTTAGACGCCAGCCTTTACCAAAGACGGACAGGCATACTTTTGCCGCCAATCTATTTTGCAGTATCAAGGGTTCACAACTACCCAATGAAATAGAGGCAGTAATTTACTATATATCTAGGAGCAAGATTTATCCACTTTTACCTTATCAGGGCTGGACAATAGTTTTTTTCTGTCAAAAATGCGCCATTTTCCGGCGCATGATTAGAACAATTCCTCTTCTTATGAAGTACGAACGAGAAAGTAAAAGGATAACAGGAATATTAAGTATATCTTCACAATATGCAACGTAAATGCTTATTTCAATAAATGTATGTATGTTCGCGTGTATGGATGTAATATGTATTGGCCATTTCAGGGTCGGAATAATCCGCCTTTTGCAAGCTAGCTCTGTTCCCAGGGTTCTCGGATCTGTTTTTATAAAATATTATTCACACCTGGGGTTCAGGGACACATGTGGCATGCGTGACTTATTTTCCTTCCCCGTACGAATCTTTCTTGACAGGTCTGAGCTTTGTTTCCTGACACAGCTAACAAACTGATACGATTTTTATTAGAACGGGACAACTCCTATGCTCCCTTTTGGCTCGTTGGTTAGCGTGGTCGCTTTCCACTGCGCAACACCGGCATCAATTCCCGGCCGGGGCGAAATTATAACTGTGCGTTTTCGTTACAAATGTCTCAGTAACTATTGCTGTGTAAAGATGAGCCCACCCTATGGTTATGAAGATCAATATATACCTTGAAGGGATTTTTCATGCTAACCACACGAGCCCCTTATCCCATGGCCGAGAGATTGGCCAACCGCTGGTCGTCCAAGGCCCGTATCGGGCCAAAGGACGGGACAGCTACTACTTCGTTTCTGCCCCAGCCGGGAATCGATCGCTCACGAAACTAGCATGCTGTCAATGAGTCACCTCCTGAGCTTATTTCAATAAATACGATACAAAACTTTATTTATACGTATAGTTAGTTCGTTTTGTTTAATACAAGCTATATACCCCACTTACTGGTTATAAGAATGCTACAATATCTATCTTACTGCATGCCATTTATGCATCTCCCCATCCCAAAGACTTTAAGAAGTCTTTCCATTGCAACACAACAGGGGTAAAGCGATGCTTTACTTTGGCGACAGTAGAACTCGCAAAGAAAGGTACACCTGCTTGCTCGAAGCGAATACACAGAACTAACACGATGCCATCTAATACAATGTTTCTCAACACTTGGACCGCGGCCCGGCAGTCGTGTCATCTGAAATCATTTCGTTGTGGTATCCTGTTTCCAATTGACCGACGTGGCTTAGGCGTACAAAATAATATACAATTTTTCTTAACAAATCATTACGTTTGCTGGTACAATGAGGTACATTCATTCACTCAACTATATAATCAACGCTAATTTCAAATGTCTGAGTTTGTTTACTCACAAATGACTGCAACAAATAAGTATGCTTTGCTCCTGTTTAGCCAACTTGAGTGATTTTAATCTATTAGAGTAGCGTTGGATGCATTGAAAGATTTCGCAAAAATATTCATCATGTTACTAATTAACTTAATATAACTGACGTCCGATATCAACTTCTAAAAAAAAATTAATTACACCAAGAGCAGAATTTTTCTTTATTGCGAATTGTAACAGACGTATAAACACAGTCAAAAATTACGTGGAAATGATACAGTTTTTATAGTTAGCACTTCACATGGGATATATCAGCATCATTTATTTTTATTTCAAATATATTAATAGCCGCTAATTTCCATGAGACAATTAATTTTATTATCGCATTCACAACAAACATAAAACGCCCATAATATTATTCATTTGATTACAAAACTCAGCTTTCAAGTATGTTCCTCGTCACTTATAATCACCAATTCCATTAAATAGCATAAAACTTGCATTTAAAAAATATTTTGTAGGAATTTTAAATTCCTTAATAGCACAATATTCCCATAACCTTATTCCTGCTGCAAAGCGTATTGCAACAAAATTGTGACTCTCAAAAACGTTTCCATGCAAATAGGGCAACATATATTTCTATTAAGCAGAAAATCTGCATGTTTATTACTACGTACTAAAACTTCCTTCAAAATTCAAAACAAACTTATTTTAATCATACAGAACAAAATCGCAAAGCGCCTTCTGTCGGACATTCAAGGTGAACATAATTGCAACATTCTCCTGTCCTCAGAGAGTTTTATATCTTTTTATTTGATATTTTGTTTAATGTTCTTTCATCTTTTATATTATTTACTTTATATTTTTCTTACTTATATTATTGTTTTACTTTAAAGTTCTGTTTTATAGAATCCACCCATTCAAGCGAATCGTTATCAATTGATACTAAAATTGAAAGAAATAAGTGGCCCCAAACCTATTATTTAAACCTACATTAGGATTTCTAAGACGCAAAATAATTTTCATTTTTTATTCGTAATAAAAAAATATTCTTAACTATAAGACGACTATTTTAATTTAAGCATTTTTTATGTACAATTATTTCAAAGCCAACATATTGTTTGGGATCTTCCAGAGAATGTTAAACGCCACAGCACACATAGAAGTATATCTACATTTTTATATTTTTTTGAATCCAAGTTGTACTTTTAGGAATTGGCCATTAATTTTAAGAATTTGACATTATAGAAGAAGACAATTAGAAATTAACTGTGTCTTGTGAAATCTAAAGACCACCTTAATTCTTTTCAGTCTCTCGTATAGATCTGAATGTATAGTTAAAGAAAATTTCTACGAAAACGTCGCAGCCACTAGCCAACATTTCGCAATCATCTGACAGTTCAATTTTTCATTATGAAATTTCTGTTGGCTTAAACTGATAGTGTTATCTTCAAGATTCAGAACTGAATTCACCATTCAGAAGCGACAACAAGTATTGGAGTTTCATCCCACTGAGGCCAGGGAAGATCAACGGTTAAAAACAAACATTGACTGAGCTGCGGTCGCAGGCGCGTCGTCCGTCAGCGACGGCCGCGGATGCAGCGCGGGCGAGAATTGAATTGAATTTGCCTTATTTTACGTGGCGAGACTCGGGCCATCAGGCCCGCTCTTCAGTCTGA
>BOPP01000115.1:3740849-3760285 GCA_017312745.1 Gryllus bimaculatus
CAGCTCTGGACCACCGCAAATTCGCTACCTCCTTTACCAAACTCAGGGAGAAAGGAGGTATTTCGTGTGCGAGAAACAGGCGATTTTTTCAATTTAGCTCAGAGGCGTCATTTAGGCTTTGAGGATCTTTTACATGGAAAGTAAATCTACGAACTTGGGGCGCCGGCTTTCTTCCCCGCGAAGAAGGCGTAACGAAGGATTTTTTTTGCCCTTAAAAATCACGGGCTTTCGATCGGGTTTTGAACCGCCCAACTTGAGTACAACAGAGTCCGTACACTAAACCGTTTTACCGCATCGCCGCGAGATGACGGGCGGTCGGCGGGCCGGGCGCCGGCGTCCGGCGAAAAGCAGAGACATGGCTGTGCGCAGCGCCCCGCGACAGGGGGAGGGGGATGACGGGGTGTTTGACGGAAGGGAGGCGGGGCGAGGGAAGCGTCTCCCGTCGGGGCCCCGCGCTCCTCCCAATCTCAGGAATAAAGCTTTCTTGTTTCACAGCAGCTTGCCCCGGTAAACCTCCGCGATAATTTACCCCGCCTATAGATGAGGAAGCGCAGAAGGGTTGCGCATCTCGGCGGGCGCCCCGCCCCTTCCCTTCCCGCCGCCCCCTCCCCCGCTCTTGCTGTCCACACCCACCCGCTCCGCCCCGCCCCCGCAGCGCCTCGGCCCCTAATCATACGCGGCGTTTAAAAAAGCATTCGACACCTCTCCCCTTTCCGGCGACGGGAAGGCCCTCACCTTCCCTCGCCCAGACCGCCGCAAACCGCCCCGCTCCACCCGCCCCAACCTCTCCCCGCTCCGGCTTCGCCCCCCCCGATCCGCATTCCGTAAACGTAGCGCGCCGCACTAGTTGCTGCCGCACTTCCAATTATATATGGGATAAATTCTGTAATCAATTTAGTACAATTGCTGTGGTGCGACCCATTCTTGAGGTTTTATTGGCGTGGAAAAGAAGATATAGAGTTTTATTTTGTGAAACCACTTGAAAGTGAAGCGATATTTTAAAAAAAGGGTGTACCAAGGGGCGTGGCGCGGCGGCGCGGGGGCCGGCCGCACGCACTCGAGGGCGCCCGCCAGGCAAACTTTGATTCCGGCTTCCGGGTAGATAAAAAGGAAAAATTTTGGGCGGATTTCAAGAGATAGCGGCCGGCGTGCAGAGGGAGGTTACACTTGCCCGCGGAGGAGCCGTGGCGCGGCATGAGAGACGGGAGAGAGGACAGAGAAAGAAAGCGAGAGAAGAGAAGAGGAGGCGCGGGGCGGGAGGGTGTTTTGTTGATTTACACTTCGGCGGCGACTCGCGCTCACGAGCCTCCGCTCCCGCCCCCGCCCGCTCCGAGCCCGCGCGCGCCGCGTCGCGCCGGCCATCGCCCCGCCCCCTCGCGCTGCACTTCCTCCGGCGCGCCGCCTGCGCGCTTCAATCGTCGGCCTCCCCGTTCCCCTCCCCCCCCGCCCCGCGCCCCACCCCGGCCCTCCCCTCCCTACCGCTAAAAACACTGGCAGATAATAATCCTCCCTACAGCCGGCGCGTTGGGCGCAGCTGGCGACGAGCGCGGCGGGGGCGGCGCGGGGGCGGGGCTCGGGTGCGGGCGGCGAGGGGGGCGTGGTCGCCGCCGCCGCCGCCGTCGAGCGCATCCACAGCGAACAGGTCGGCCCCGGAGGCCCAGCGCGCGCGACCTGCGCCGAACACGAGGCCTCCCGGTGGCGGCGCCGACGTCTCCCTTCGCTGCGGTCGCCCGCCTGCGTCGACACGTCACCACTTTCCTTTATTGTGCAGGTATTTTCTGAGTGTTGTGGATGAAATAAAAGCAGCTTTCATCGTCAGCAGTTGCGCACAATTCCATGTTTCCATGATTGCCATCAATTGTGTTATTGCTTTCTTTTCTTTCGTACCTTTTACTGTTTGCTAGGCATTCGCTGGTGTTCATCGGAGAAACCACGGAAAACTACTGTTAATAGCAGGCGCGACCCCTAGAATTCTCCTCCAGACAGCCGCTGAACTCGATCTAGCTATGTAACTAGTATCAAAAATCCTTCCATCGCCCCCAATCCTACTACCTCGCGGACAGAGAGAGGCATTGCAGTGGTTGCAAATGATGTATCGAGCCTCCCATGCCGGTTTCCACGTCGTGTTAATTACTTGTACTTTTCTGATGTGTTAAAACGTTTCTGTTGTTTCTTCAAGAATCAATGACGTGATTGTTACGTACACACATTTAAAATATTTTTTCACAAGAACTTGCCAAGGATTTGCTAATATTAATATATCAGTTTTCAATAACTTTCCGGATTTATTAAGTTACGTAAATGATAGTTTCTTCAAGTGACCAACGTTTCGGCTTTCTATGGATATCCAACTCTCACAGAAGTCAAAGAACAGGCCAAACGCCAGCTTAAATAAAAACTTTCACTCGTAAAACTCCTGAGTTTTATATGCAATACCGTACCCGTCGTTCAGGTAAAATTCAAAGGTTTTTGATATATTTCATCCACTTTCATCTTTGCGAGCACCATTTCCTTCCAGGTCGCCCGTCTCTATGTCGCTGAATCACAATCTTGAGGACGCGTGGCGTGAGCCAAGAGACGGGAATTCTATTCATGTGTTGCCTCACTCGTTTTCGGGAACTCTCCGGATGTAACACGTGGGACATATGATAGCCTAGAGACAATTCACGAGACATTTCCAGGGCCAAGAACTAAAGACTGTAAAAGTCAATTGCTATACTGGTGAAGACATATCTATACTTGTAATACAGAAAGTTAATGGACTGTTAATAAGTTAAAAGTTCAGGAGTTTCGCAGAGAAACGAAATAATTTAAACAAAATTACAAAAAAGGAAGGAAAGGATATTAATAACAAAAATGAAGAAAGATTAAAGATACACTACTAAACGCAAAGATGTTAATGTCAGGCTTAGCATGAAGAAAGGAAAAAATGTAAAATAAAACACTATGAATACCAGAGAACGTAATAGTAATGCCCAGAAACAGGAAATAAAACAAAATTAACTATAAGAAGCGAAAGAAAAAGGAATGGTACGTCCGTAAGACAAACCAGCATGATAACGAGAAAGCAACAATGTATGAAAAAGCACTATTAATTCGCAGACGAAATATAAACATTGAAAGAAAAGGAAAAATTACAGAGAAATAAGGGGTCGGCCTCTTGGGGAGAGGGGCTTCTTGGGGGTTGGGCGTCAGCTTGAATGGAGGGTTGAGCGGGGAGTTGAACGGAGGATTGAGCGCGCAATGGAAGGGGCCGCGGGGTGGAGCGGGAGTGAAGCGAGGCATGTAACTAGTGGACAGAGGGGGAGCGGGAGGGGAGGACACAGGCGGGGAGCAGCGGCGTCGCCGAGAAACAAAGGGGAGATATGCGACGAGCGCCACGCGTTCGCGGGCATCAAGGGGGGCCGGGTTTGCGAATTGAGGCTTCCAATGGGCATGAAAGTGTTTGCTCGAAGGTCGCGCGGCCCGGGGGGAGGGGATGCGGGTAGGGCGGTACAAGGAGAGCGACGAGCGCTCGTCAGACGGTGTGCTGTGGACGGGCAAACCGAGAGGGGCAAACGGGGGCGAAGGGCGTGAGATGAGACGACGGATAGGGAAGGGAGCCGTGGTAAACCAAGTGACATGGGACGAGAGGCGAAAGCGCGAAATAGGTAAGAAGACATACAAAGAGTAGGGCGATGGCGGAGGGAAAGGCTTGGTCTGGACGAGCAACAACGAACACAGTGGGCGGCATGCAGAGGGAGGTGAACGCACGGGCCGAGGCCGGCGACGGGGATTACGGAACATGTGTCGACGTGCGCAGGAGGCAGGGGGGGCGGGGCAAGGGCGGAGAAAGGGGACAGGGGCCGCTTCCACCGACTCCGCGGCTGTGGGTTCCCGCCGAACGGCGCCTGCCGTTTTTTGGCTTTCGGAAGAAGCAGCGGCGGGCCCCGCGCCGCGAAGCCGTCGCGGCGGTCCCGGCCGAAGTGCGCGCGTTGCCTTCCTCCTTTTGGGTCTTTCCTCCCGCACCGACACGTCCCCCTCTCCGCGGGCCCGGTCGCGTCGCGCCCGGTCCGGCAACAAAAACCGCCCAGGGAAAAACGGAAAGAAAACTCGGCGCGGCGTGAAAATCACTGGCGGCGGGCGCGCCGACGATTTCCCATTGCACCATACCAAAGAACAAGTTCAATATTAATAATCTCGCCTTCGTTCCGGAAGTTTATGGGGTGGCAACGGCAGGGCACGGAAGCGGTGGGGCGCGAGGCAGCGCGGACCGCCGGAGGGTGGCGTCCACTGCCCACCCATCACGATCGCTTAATCGGCCGGGAGGCGGACACGGTGTGTCGCGGTGCTGAGTCAGGGAGGCGCAAACATCGGCCCAGACCGCTCCCGCGCCCGTGGCACCCCTCCACGCGTAAATAAGCTGGCCTGAGGCTGACGGAGGGCGCGCACAGAGATGGCGAACGCTGGCGAGTAAGTAGCGCGGACGCCTCGCGCCTTCTTCAATCGGCCTGCGCGGCGGGCCTGCGCGGGGGCTGCGCGGGGGCTGGCGCGGGGGCTGCGCGGGGCTGCGCGGGGCTGCGCGGGGCTGCGGCGGGGCCTGGCGCGGGGCTGCCGCGGGGGCTGCGCGGGGCTGCGCGGGGGCTGCGGGGGGCTTGCGCGGGGCCCTTGCCGCGGGGCTTTGCGCGGGGGCTGCGCGGGGCTGCGCGGGGGGCTGCGCGGGGGTTTTGCGCCGGGGGCTGCGCGGGGCCTTCGCGCGGGTGCTGCGCGGCGGGCTCGCGGGGGCTGCGCGGGGGCGCCTGCGCGGGGCTGCCGCGGGGCTGCGCGGGGGCTGGCCGCGGGGCCTTGCCGCGGGGGCTGCGCGCGGGGCTGCCGGCGGGGCTGCGCGGGGGCTTGCGCGGGCCTGCGCGGGGGCTGCGCGGGGGCTTGCGCGGGGGCGCGCGGGGCTGCGCGGGGGGCTGCGCCGGGGGCGCTGCGCGGGGCTGCGCGGGCTCGCGCGGGGGTGCGCGGGGGCTGCGCGGGGGCTGCGCGGGGGCTGCCGCGGGCTGCGCGGGGGCTGCGCGGGGGCTGGCGCGGGGGCTGCGCGGGGGCTGCGCGGGGCTGCGCGGGGGCTGCGGGGGGCTGCGCGCGGTGCGCCTGCGCGGGGGCTCGCGCGGGCGCGCGCGGCGCGGGGCTGCGCGGGGCTGCGCGGGGCCTGCGCGGGGGCTGCGCGGGCTTGCGCGGGGGCTGCCGCGGGGGCTTGCGCGGGGCTGCGCGGCGGGCTTGCGCGGGGCTGCGCGGGGCTGCCGCGGGGGCTGCGCGGGGGCTGCGCGGGGGCTGGCGGGGCTGCGCGGGGCTCGCGCGGCGGGCTGCGCGGGGGCTGCGTCGGGAGGCTGCGCGGGGCTGCCGCGGGGCTGCGCGGGGCGCTGCGACGGGGGTGCGCGAGCGCGGCTGGGGGGGTGCCGCGGGGGGCTGCGCAGGGGCTGCGCGGGGGCTGCGCGGGGCTGCGCGGCGGGTGCGCGGGCGGCTGCGGCGGCGGGCCTTGGCGCGGGGCTGCGCGGGCGGCTGCGGCGGGGGCTGCGCGGGGGCTGCGCGGGGGCTGCCGCGAGGGGCTGCGCGGGGGCTGTTTCATTCCAGAAGTTATCAGAAATATAAGATATTGCCATAGTCACCCACAGAAAATGCATAATATTAAAAAAAAATTATTGTTATTGAATAAATGTTATGTTGATAACGAATCTGGTATGTTACCGCTTCATTACTGACGCACCGAAGATATTTTGGCTGGAATCTGTGAAGACTTTCGATGTTGGAGACGTTTGCTGAACCCAAATGTTGGATGTCGTAGTGCCATATGGGTTGCAGAATAATTTTACATATGTGTATATAAGGTCTTTGTTTGATCGTAAGAATTGGGAATGTTTACTGAATAAAATTTGGTAGGGTTTATTTTTTGATAGGGTTTATCTTCCCAACACTGAAATATGTAAGTTTTATAGTGCTTTAGATGCTCTACGTCCATCTTTGCTGGATGTAAATACTTCTGCATCAACGGCGACAGTGATTGGGACAAAATTGTTTGGTGTTGGTATGACATTATTGAATAAGAAAGGCATTACGCCCTGAGGAAGGTCGCAGAATGGGATCCGAAACGTCGGCACCTTCGCCATGGTTGCGGTGAAGCCAAGTAAGGCGGCGGCAATGATGTGACGGTTAGCGTACCGGACTGTTATACCAGAAGGCCGCGATTCCGAATGATTCCGGCCGCGGAAGCCTACGCTCTTACGAGATACAAGTCTCTATCCACTTATACCCAAGCTCGCAGGTTCAAACCCGATCGAAGCCGTGGATTTTTAGGGCGACAAAATCCTTCGTACGCCTTCCTTCGGAGGGGAAGTAAAGCCGGCTGTCCCATGTTAGTAGATTTACTTGCATGTAACAGATCCTCAAGCCTAAATGACACCTCTGAGCTAAATTCAAATCGCCTGTTTCTCGCCCAAGAAATACCTCCTTTCTCTGCTAGTTGATGAAAGGAGCGTAGCGAAATTTGCGTGGTCAGACGGAAGAGCGGGCCTGATGGCCCGAGTCTCGCCACGTAAAATAAGGCAAATTCAATTCAATTTAAGTCTATACTGATTCAGGCCGCGGAAGCCTACGCTCTCACGAGATACAAATCTCTATCCACTTCCGTAAGCGACTTTCCCTTCTATATGTCGAAATGGCGTAAGAATTTTATATTTTACTTGCACATGCATACTTGGAACATTTTCTTAATTCTGTATATTAGCGCTTGTTGCCTTTTTTTTTTTGAACGCATGTGTCACATTTAGAAATACTACAGAGCCATATATTCTAGTTTCCAAAACTTCGTTGATCACATTATCTATTGTATGAACTTTTTCAAATAGTGAATGTTGCCGGAATCCAAATTGGTGATATGAAGTCATCTCCTTTTATATTAATGTGAGTATTATATATGCCGGTAGGAAGTAAGATGATGGGGATCTTTCATGTCTTTTCGTAATAACAGTAATTTGCGTATTTTCCAATGTGGAGAGAACTGGTTATTTTCAGTATTGCGATAAAAAATGATGAAATTAGCATTTTTTTTGGGGGGGGGTAGGATTGAAAGGATTTCAGCTGTTATAAGATCTATCCAGGTGTTGCGTGATAGCTTCTTGGTAATTTTATTTTATTGGATGTTTTTTGTCGGTAAAGATTGTATTGGAGATGCGAGATAATCCTTGCTTACCTCTTCATCTTCCAGTGATGGATCCGAGGCATTGCTCTTGAATACTTCTTTTACGTTGTCAGCAAACACAATTTTTTTTTCTTGTGTTAAGATTGGAGGCATATGTTTTACTGTTTCTTTATTCTCTTTAACGTCATTTACCGGGAGAAAGCAGCTGCTTTTGTTGGCGAGAGTTCATGCAGAAAATATTTAATTTGGGCGTCAATTATATCCAGTGGTTTTCTGGGAAATTTTGGGTGACTAGGCTTAAATGTTTTAGTATTAGGATATGTGTTCTTTGCCATACTTTTTCGCTTTGCGTAGGTAGCGCTTCCGTTTTAGTAGCTCCATGAATAGGTTTGGGATCGTTTTATTTCGCTTTATTTCATTGCCTCTTGGTGTAGAGTATCATGATGCTTGCTGAGTAAAATACTGAACTGCTTATTCTACGTCTGTTTCCATTATGTTTATGTACGTTTTACAAAACATTTTAAGAATATAAATATAACAAAACATATGTTTATCTTACATTAAGATGAAATCCTAAAGAAGGGAAGAGATATCCTGGGAATGTAGAGAGAGATGAAAGACTTCAGTATTTTTAGAATATTTCAGTAAAATAGTGTGAACGTAATTATGTTTTTCTGGATAATGGGTCTCTTTTCTGAATCGTTTCAAAAATGACTGTCCAAAACATTCTGAACAAAATACCCATTAAAAGAATATTTCATTTGTCTGAAATGTCTCATGAATGTTACTATTTTTACCCTTGACTTGACACTGTATGCTTACAGAGAGTAAAAGAGATAATAAGCTCCTTTATGACTAGGATAGATTCACATTTGACAAGCCACCAATTTCATAAGAGCATGATATAGAGAAAGCGAGTCAGATGAGAGAAACCTCTCAATCGTCAACTTTCAAATAAAATCAACCATCAATTATTCTTTTTAAATAAATTAAACAAGTTAATAAACCATTTCAGATAAATTCAACCCATTTGGTAAAATAACCACTTGAAAGAGTCTTCAGTTTCTCATGCGCTTATAAAAAATAAACAAATTAAAGAACTTCAGGATAAAATATGAACCAATCTCATCTGTAATTTTCTTATAGAAAAAAATGAATACATAATTGGAATGATCAGACAGCACATAGAACAAATATTGCACTAGTGAAGTAAACAAGTAAACAACTTGTCAGAAATACTGGTAAAATGTGTCCGTACGAAATTTTACCAACTCGCTGGCTTTCTTTGTAATAGTAGTGGCTTCAGTGCGCGGAACCAAAGATTCTGAGTTCGATTCCGGCATTCGTGTTTCTCGCAAATGTATAAGTAATAATGTCGCGACCAATCACTATACGAAAATAAGATATGCCATCTTTCATCTATAATCGTACGTAATACATACAAGACAGATTACGCTGTACAAAAAAAAAATTGAGCTACAACTGCACATATTTTCTCGCATTGTTTGTAAAGGTTAAACAACATTGTAAAATGGTACCTGTGTCATTTTTATTAGTTTTTTGCTGCATTGGAGAAACTTTTTTAAAATTAATGTCGTGGGCTTCCGCAGACTGAGTCTTGCTAGTGTTCTTGGCTGCATGGAAGACACCGCTTCGAAATTTGTGGGGCCATCTTGTAGTCTTCCATATGGCTGCTCTGCCTTTACGCAGACTAGTCCTGAGGAAGATCACGTCAAGATGGTCGAAATGTCGGCTCCATAGCCTTAGACGCGCCGTCACCCGGTCAGCAAAGAGCTCAATTGAAAGAAAACATTGGAGCAATTTTTGATGAGTTTTTAAAAATGTTGCTGAGGGTTTATGTAAAATACCTCTCAAAATATAAATATCCGTTTTATATCAGCAGGGATTAGTATTCGGTCAGATCGATCAGGGGATTTTCATTTTGGAGAAAATCGTCTGAACGGTTTAGACGCGAGAATCGACCACAAAGATAAACGTTTTGCCATAAACCAATTTATTAGTATCAAGAATCTACAAAACGTGAAGTTCAACTACACATCGTTTTAGAGGAAGCTTACTACACATAGATGCAATATTTATACACACTTTCGATATCAGAGAATCATCATATGAGTTTTGGGCGAAAATTCCAATCTTTGCATTGCAGCATTACAATACGTTCTCGTTACCGCGTCAATATGAAGTAGTCGAGAAACTAAAGATATCTAAGGCCAGAGGTTCGAATTGCCGAGGAAAGATGTTCCTAACAACATCTTTAATATTCTTTAAAGTAAAGCAAACTAAGCTAAGAGCCTTTCTAATTTGTTCCCCTCCGGTGTTCCCTACGACCGGGGTATTCAGCAAACAGCAGAGGAATGTTGCTCGTCGAAACGGAAAGGAAGAAGTGCAGAAATATTGCTTCGGGCAGAAGCGCTGTTTCTTCGCAAGCGGAGCCGGTGCGCTGGTGGAGTGGGAGCCTCGCGGGGGCGCCCATTTTGCCCATCACCGTACTCACACTCCCTCAAACACAGTGTCAAGAAGCCGCTCTTCAGCAGGGTCATAAAACGCTTTACTACAGGTTACGAATGGTCAATATTTGAGAAACGGGAAAGAAAGTATCTGAAAGTGAAATCTGAAGTAGTGATATAAAATATATCATGACTATGGATCACTCCCATAACGTTTGAACAGTTCACGATATCGAAGTGCAGTTTTTTGTTTTTGTCTTTTTCAAAAATACTGAATCATGGGGTAATATGACTAAGATACATTGTTCGTAATATTTTTAGCTTTCATCGTTTTTAGTTCAATATTTTATTTTTTAATGAAAATTGATAGTTTTTTCATCTGCAACTCATAGATAAAAATGAGGATAACTTGTATAACTTGCCAATGTTTTAAAAGTAAAATTGAGTAAACATATTTGTCCTACTCGTGATTTTACATTATACGCAGTGGTTGGTGGGGACAGTGTTACCGTTTTATCAACCCTTGCAGCACTCGCATTCTGAATTGGAGACCTTCGTCACGGCGTAGTGCAATAGAAAGTTGAACTCTTTCATCAACCGATTCAGATGGACTATACAGTAACACACCGTTATTCATGTACATAATTTGTTAGCCAGTGCAGTGTACGTTTAGTGTATGAGTATTTTAATTATTAAATGCGTTGTGTTGTATCTCGTTGTTGTTGTTGTAGACGCATTGAAACATCTCCCTATTTTGATTCAATTGCCTATTAGGCAGGTCATTTGAATCAGATAACTTTTAATCTGAGGAATATATATTTATAGCTGAAAAACCTCTAAAGGTTTTTATCCAATGGTGAGATATTCTAGGGTCTATAAGGGAACATATACATATAAATTTGTTTTCACCAAATAGAAAACACAAATAACATTGTCATTCCCTATTTGTCATTCCCGCGATCCTCTGTACATAACAAATAATTACTTATGTGCTGTTGCAAATGGTACGGGATTGCATTACTACTTTCAGACGTACATATTAACTTTTTATGACTTCTTTAATCCGCAGCCAGGCAGCCCATTTCTCTGGCCGTTTGTGAAGGTTGCGCGTCTTCTTACCAGGAAACAACGGGCTCCCGCTAGCCCCACAAGGACTGTTTTTGACCAGGTCAACGCCCGCACCGCAAACGGGGACCGTTTTATTGTTCGGTGCCATTGAGGTCACCGGAATCGAAATCATGACAAAGCGTGATGCGTGACACCGCTCTAATACGCATGCAAGCTGCGGTTTCTGCGCCTTATTAATGAAAAGTGCAACCTTAATCTAGTGAGTGTTGGAGCTCAGGAAAAGTTCTCTACTCTAGACATTTCACGCGGGCGTAGTTTAATTCTGCGGCCTCGAGTCGCACTGCCACATACAGGAGTCCGGCAGGGAATTTATATCACCTGCCAGGGATCTCGCATTTCAGCAGTCATTAGTGCTAACATGAGCGCCATGAAAAGACGTTGTTAATCTCCGAGTCGCACGGGTTTCACATCCCAGGAGGCCCCCTGTTGGGCCTATATGCTGTCGAATCGAATGGAAGGATCGGAGATGTTGCTTAGGTGGCAGCCTCGCCAATATAGGACTAACCGGGCGATTGAAATCCCACGCTCGGTTAAACCTGATTTCCGGAAACACTCATGTATGAAGGTGAATGCAAAGTGGAAACGGGTTGGCGGCTACGAACCAGACAGCGCGCTGTCTGGAGGAGAACTCTAATGGTTGGCTTCTCTGCTCGGTAGTTTTATGTGGTATCTCTGATCAACACCAGGCTTCTGTGGTTTCTCCTATCTACGCCAGGCGAATGCAGAAGCAGTACCATAACAAACGGGCCATGGACCGCGTGCGATCTCACCATTCCCTTCCTTGTCCTATCCCCACCTCTTACACGCACACTTACACTAACACGCACTACACAGCCACACATGCCGGGGAGACCCGTCAAGAGCTAAGAACTTGTCCCGGTAGGGGCGGTACCCCGCTGGTGGAAGATACCCGGTTGAGGGAAATCCTGCTAGCCAACGGTAGTTCGCCATACAGCGGGGGAAAGATCACCGCCACCTCTCGAGCAAACAACATGCTTTACACTTACAGGACTAATGACTCTGGAAGTTGACGTGCCCGGAATCACTAAACAATCAATCAACACCAGGAAAATGTCTGTGCAGTATCCTACAAACGGGCCATGGACCGCGCGCGATCTTTCTTTCCTTGTCCTATCCTTGTCCCCCTTATTTACACACACCTACATTTACATGCACTACACTACCACACATGACGGGAGACTAGACGAGATCTTAGGGTACGGTCAGAGTAGATCCGTTTTCGGCCAAAGAAAAGGTCTCACGCGAACGGCCGGCTGATTCTGCAATAGCGATCTATCTGTTAATTATAGCGTATAACAGTCATCTAATGGAAGCTAGAAGATTACAACTGCTTTCTGAGAGCTCTGCTCTTAAATTTCTTCTGCTTGAAAATGAAAAAGCGAGCAAAATCACTAATCAATCAATCAATCATAATTCCCTTTCATATTTTCGAGAGGTGCATGGAACAGTTTGCCGTTTGCAAGGGAAGTCGTTATTTGTATTGAACTTACAAGCTGTCAGCCGGCTTGGCGAGTCTTTGAGAGTCCTGGCATAGACAAAGAGGTTGTCATGCGACAAAAATCAGTCCATTTGTTCTATGGTTGAGGTAAGGTAGTTCAAGTTGAGGTGAAGTCCAAGTAAGTCTATCAATTCCGACTTGACCTACTTCCGTGTCGAAGAAGATGTTCCTGATATCAATCATGCAGCACAATTGCATACTAATATTGTCATGGAAGCTGCTAATTATGAAATTAATTACCACAAGAAGAAAGTTCATTGGTGAAACAATGAATGCCAAGAAGCCCTTAAGGCAGCGAAATATGCATTAATAGGTTTAAAAAGAAGAGTTCTGTGGATTTTAAGTTTGCTTATAAGAGAAGCAGAGCCCTTGCTAGAAAGTTTGTTAAAAAATCTAACAACAATCCTGGAATGCTCGTATGTATCATCGTTTAATTCACATAATATGTCGGAGCCTTCAAAGGAAAGTAAGACCAAAAGTAAGTAGCGAAGTTCCCAATCAGGTTTATTTATGCCACATTCAATTTATGCCACAGACTTTGCAGGTATGACTCAGCTGGATTAAAAATGTTGCCGCCACAAGGCGTGCTTTTAGCATTTAAATCGCCTATGAGTGGCACCGATGCAATCAGTTTAAGTATTCTTAGGATACTGGTTGATATACGTTTGTTAGGAAGTTTGTAAGCCATAATTATGTACTAAATTCGTTTTATTAGAAGGGAAATAACTATTACTACAGATTCTAGACTGGGAGTTTGAGCAAATCTTTTTGACAATGTGTAAATCATTTTCAATTGTTAATACAGAAACTGCAGCTATATAGTGTGATTGGTTATTACGGTACCACAACTAGCCTCAAGTGTTAAAATTAGAATTGGCACAAAAGTGGGTCTCGAAATGTGCATGCAACATCGATGGAGTGATCTACAAGGAAGATTACGATCTGTTTTTTTAGACCCCATTTGAGTTCCAATGTAGAAAAGACAAAGATTTAAGGAGAGAAAGTTATATTCTAAGAAGTTATCAAATAATATTTGAGCTTTTCTCTGATCAGTGCTTTATTTATCAAATTTTAGATTCCGGAACTCACCCCAAATTAATTATTAATATGATAGAAATAGTTACATATTATAATACAATTTAATAATTACTCACCAGGTATCGAAATGCCGGTCCGACGTGTTCCGCCAGAAATTAAGCCCCATCTATGATCATTGGTATATTTATATTCAGTGATCTTTTGAAACTAGTTCGTCATTATTTGCCAGAATTCCATCTATAAAATTTGCCGGTTCAGTATTGTGGTTTTGAATGTTATGATATGGGTTGAGGTCGAGCTTGGTTTTGATGAGCGTGGGTTGTTGTTGGCGGTAATATTTGGTATATCAATTCTTTTGGGCAGTAATGGAAAATGAATATGTGATGATAAAATTGAGGTTTGTTGAGGAGACTGGTTCATCTTTGGAGGAGGTGTCTTCTCGGTCGGGTGTCCACCGTGTGATTATAAGGTTTATAAGTGGATTTACAGTTTACATAGAGAGGAATATTAGACTATACTTTACAAATCGATAGTTAGATGATTTGAGAAACATATAGAAGACATGAACGTTTTCCAGCGATTGCCCTTGCATGTCTAAAGTCGTGACATCTTGAACATTGTATCGCTCCCTTGTGTTTTCGCCTCGTTTCAAACGGAGCCGCGCAAGAACTTTATATAAGATTTTTTGATATTTTTTATATTTGAAAATTCCATTGCTACTATACGAATTAATTTCTGTTCTTTTGGTGAAGCCGTGCGACGCGCACTACTGTTGGATATTTCTAGATAGGTTCGGATTGAATTTCTTCCTCAGATTTGTACACATGCAAGGTCTTGATCACTAGTGATATTTTTTATAGAGGATCTACGTGCATGTGAAATTGAGTTTAGTTACTTATAATGTAGCTGCTAAATATTCTAAACACGTTTATTTATAGTTTCTCTAGGGCTTTTATCCAACCAATAGCCAGTTACCCTTTTCGTCACCATGGGACGTAGTACATTCGACCACACACTAGACACCAACACACTTGCGGGCTCCTCAGTTTTGGGTTGAGCAGAGCGCGAGGCCATCCGCGTCAACACATACATGAGACAAGGGACAAAAAACCATGCCCAAAGCGGGATTCAAATCCGGAATCCTTCGAATTGAAGCGTTGAGTCGGTACACGACCTTAGCCACCTCAGCCATCCACGTCGGCAAAACCTTTTATGGTTTCTAAATTCACTTTATTTATTTTTTTGTTTTAATTCCATGAAAAACGTTTTCAGTTACTACTTCCTTAACGTTTCGAACGAAGTCTGGGCGATTGTCAATGTGGTAGACGTTGATGGGTGAGATATTCACTGTTTCACAACGAGAGCGTTGGAATCGTCAAGGTTAGACAGATTATCAAATCTAATGCTAGTACTTACAGTATATACATCGTGCTGATTGTTGGATCCTTTGGATGAGGTGCCGAGCTCTTCTTCACTTACTCGCATATGCTTGTGATGTCCACGGTCAGAGTAGAGTTAAGAGATGTTTTGAGGTTGAGCGTTGTCCATTGTAAGGTCGATGCCGTGGCTTACCCAAACGGCCTCGCCGAACACTTCTGTGGTTGAACGGCCGATATTTTCCGATATTGCGATGGATGATTCAATTGTTATTCAATGAACTTAGCTAAATGAAGCGAAAAACACCTATTCCTAATTTCTCACAGACGGACACTAGATACTAGACGAACAGTTCACTGATAGAAGACCGCGCCAGGACTGATGTAGCTTGGCCGGCGCAGGGCGATATCGACTGCGATAAGCGGAGCGAACTACACTGTACCGTGGTCGAGGAGACAATCTCTCTTTCCTTTTTTAGGGCGCTTTTCAATACCTTGGATATATAGCGACAACTGTGATTTTTAAACTGTAGGGGGAACTGTAGGGAGAACACGTAGGACAGGAAAAGCACACAAAAACATCCATGCCCAAGGCGGGATTCGAAGCCACCACACCACGCAGCTACGCCCCTTCAGCCTTAACGTTCTCGGCTATCCAGGCCAGCTCTCTGGTATTTGTGTAGCCATAAACTTACATCTCATCATGTACTTTGAAGCTCCACGACATGAACTTTTGATTTATTTCACCTAGATTCCCTAGATGGAAGGTTCCTCTCGTTTATTTCAATAGCCTTCACTTGAATCATTTTAGGTGGCGTCAAGCGCCTTTCCTTCTTATTCACAGATGAACGGGTAACAAAGAAAATATTCATTCTCCTGGTGAGACATGAGAGGATAGGATCGTGAGTTAAAACACTTCTCATTTACTGATAAACGCGCTGTTGCGGAAATGGAACGTTTTCCCCACTAAGCCAGGGAATCCCAATCTTGCATCGAACCTCATTTTAAAATAACGGTTTTCTTCATTCACGCCTTCCATTTTTTCTACAACGTATTACATACAAAATAATTTTAAAGCAAATAATTGCACAAAAATGACAATTAGGCAAACTGTGAACAAAAGTATTGCAAAATATTATAATCGGCATCATGTTTGAGTCGGAACATCAATGCACTAAAGTGGCTGCCAAATAATGTTTTTGTTACATAACTACGTATTTCCAAAAATGTAACATTCTGAAGAGTATCTCATGCATATAGATCGAAACGTCTACACTAATTAAATTTTTTTAAAATTGACTGGAATCATCACATACTTTACTATCGATTAATATAGATATATCGATAAAATAAGGAGATTGTGATCTGCATCGACGCTGTGTATCTTTACCTTGCAGTTCCTTTCGCCACCCTCATGATTTCTTAGCGCCATCTCGCCAACCTGCTCCTGCTTTCCCTTTCCTCCGCCCCCCCCCCTGCTTTGCTCTCCCCTCTCTCGCATGGCGACTTCATTTGGCGGAGACTTGCTCCTTCTCTGCGCGCGTCCCCACGCTACTCCACCTCTTTGTAAATGGAAGCACAAGCTGTTAGGGAAGCTGGAAATCTCCTGTAACACCTATTAGCGCAGTCGGCGCTGTTCAAGCCACAGAAGTGTATTACACGCATTAATGCAGTTGAATCTATTTTGCTCGAATCCAGATAACACGAACCTTGGAACGTTCTTACCTTCTTCACGTATATAACTCTAACGTTGGTAACGCAAATGTGGATTACTGGAAACTACATTTTTCCACTGTCCCTAGCTGGAATCTCTGTAACGTCTCACGTTTGGGTAAACGAATCTTCCAAGCTTCCAGACACTGCGTCCAAAGCCACTCGCGTGCGGTCGAAATGTAAGGGTTGTACAAAGTGCTCTGGGCTGTTGTACGTCACTGGATATCTGACCTATGATCGTTTTTTGGAGTTTTTTGAAGAAATGTATAATATTTGAAATTATCAACTTCGAGTAAAACTACATATTTTGAATCAAAAAATCCTATTTTCGTAGTAGCATTCATTTAAGAGAACTATAATTCCATACTTCCATACGTCCATACTTCATACGTTCAGGCTACACTAGGAGGTTTAACAGATAAAAATTCTTGTGTGTTAAAAGAACTGTCCACCCATAAGAGAGACTTGTCAATTTATTAGGCAGTATTGTCAAATACAAAAAATAACAGAATTATTTATTAAATATATATACAAAACGAAATCAAATAAATTGCCATTCAAACATATTTTTGACACTTGCTTTGAGTATAAGAGGCGTATTTTAAAAAAGAAAATTACGATAGAAAAAGGAAATTACGAAATAATTATTCATAAATAAACTTAACATCTTTAGTTCAATTCTTAAAGAACTCTACCTCTCGCCGAAGTTCGTATTATATATCTCTCAAATGAAGAATGTTGCTGTGGCAAAAGTACGCAGTTACTCCCCAAAGCACTTACCGTGAAATTATTTTGTACTACAGGGTCTAGGATATCTCTGCAACGTAACAGAATGGCTCGAAACACTAAGTTCTTCCGCTAAACCATTTTACTTGTACTTATAATTACTCTCTGACAATAATATAAATATTTAAAATAATAAAATATTTGAACTTTTATATAATTTTATATCCCCGTAGCTCGAACCTGCACTGTTTCGAATCTCTATAACTTGATTGAATGAAGTTTTTCATTCCAATGTCTCCCATTATTTTGTTAATTAATAATTAACCTCAACTAATTATTTTGCTAATTTACCCTAATAAATGTATTATTATAAAATATACTATATAATATATTTTATTGATTATTGGCAGACGTATTGAACATTTACAGAGTTTTCTTTCTCTCTCCACCTTACACTGAAACGATGGATGGTCACACGCGGCCTCAGTTTTACTGTTAACGTTAGCTGTCGCTGTTTCTAGATTAATTAAAATAAGGCTCATTGACGATTTTCATTTATCTTTCCGTTCTCTATTGAGCTTTTTTCACGACATACACATGATTTACATATTGTTGCTTGATCACTAGCACTATCATTAACAACGAAAGTTAGGGGGAGTGATGGTCACTTTTTTGTTTTTTCAATATAAATCAGTACGAATTGTTCCTATGAACACTTAAGTGCATTTATTTCGCACATTACTTATTAAACTTATGTTTTCACCACAAAAAAGTATCAAAAATTCACTAAAATTCTCAAATATCGAATTTCCAAAAATTTGCATTTTACGTCCATTATCCTCACATGCGGGTAATGAGAGTCACTACAAAATATGATCAAAAATTAACACGTTAGTACATCGATCAGTGTTGATTTTCTTTAAAATAATTGTAGGTGTCAAAAGTAATGTGACTGCTGAGGTTATCCAAGATCAGCAACACTGTGTTCTGGGCAGTTGGTCAAGTAAGGCTTTTAAAGTGTTTGAGCCATTCGATGAATTCTTCATTCGTCCAGCCATTATTGCTACATGTGTAAATAGCACTGGGGGCATTTAAACTCATTCATATCAATAAATTATTTTGTTTGGGACAATGGCTACAGTACGCTACAATAATGCGAATCCTGATCACTATTACCCCTCAAGCATATTTTTATCATAACTACTCATAAACGTATATATAATGTTTAAAGTTACTCACAATTGGTTTCAAATGAATTGTTAAAGTACTTCTCTTTTAACAAATTTTAATTCTTCCAGAAATCTCTAAGTTCATGTGAGTAAAATTTTTTGAGAGCCCTTTCTAACATCAGCCACTCACTTCCTGGTAAAAATGCGATAATCATTGATGTAAGCTTTCTTTGGTTGCGGAAATTAACTGCATATAGTTGTCATGACTAATGGTGAATAGAAGTATATGTTTCTGCCTTTCAATATCGCTTGTTTACAATATTTATAGATAATTTAACGCTGACACCCATTACCCCGTTACCCCACTTCCACAACACATCACTCACAATTATTTTTCTTTCAAAACTGCACCTGTAGTGAAAGTAGTACGGTTGGAGGAAAAAGAGTATTAATATATCACTTACATTTATCATTGTTTTATGAATGACTCAATGTAATTGGGATGACATGCCGTTTTGTGTTTGTCTATTCATACTATTCGCATACCGTGCAATACATGTTCGACCGAAAACTTCTAAATAGATTAATAAAACCGATTCCAGTTTTAGAAACAATAGGCAAGGATATTACAAAATAAATGAATAATCATTACTGTGAAAGATAACGCTTCCAAATCAAATCCTAAATAAAACAAAGTTATTAAATACAAAGTATACAAAGGTTCGTTTCATCAATATTACCGCTCTTTCGCCTGAACATCTGTTTCCACCATATTTGATGGACAATTAATTAGCTAATATAAGGAAAGGTCCTATTGACTCCGAGTGAGGGATTGTTATACAATGAGCAACAATGAAAACATTGTCGTTACAGTTATTCATTAAACAAGGTATCTATGTGAATAACAACCTAGCATTCATCTCCGATTTCCCCCTTCTCCTCACACGCCCTAAGAACGTGTTGACAGTTCCGGACGCTTCAAATACAGCGCCAGGAGCTTGATGAAACTGTATGAGAAAAGGTCGTCGATCTGGAACATGTTTTGTCTCGGGGCGTCTGCGCGACGCCGGAGCAGCGGATTGGGAACGCGGGCGGCGGCGGCGCAGCGGCGACTGGGTGGAGCGGGGCGGGGCAGGGGCG
>BOPP01000115.1:3761365-3771679 GCA_017312745.1 Gryllus bimaculatus
AGGCGCTGCAACGGGGCTCAGGGCCGACGCCGTGCGCGACGTCCACCGCGGGCTCGATAGCCCCTTTTCATCCAACTTTCTCTTCAAACACCGACGCCCTCATCCTTCATTGAAACCAACAAGCTAGGATTGTATTGAACACTAATTAAACTATTAGTTCTTAACAGAACGTACTATCTTATATTATTGCTAACAGCAGCTTTATACAGAGCGTAGATAACTCTCTCCAGTGTGAGTGTTCCGTCTCCTTTCTCTCTCTTGTTCGGAATTTCTAACCTCATTTTCCCCCGTGTCTGATATGCAACTTCAATTGTTGGTGTGTACTATACAATGCAATGAAGTATACATAAATAATGATATAAATAAATATAATTTGAAGAAAATAGTAACTAAGTTACTTTTGATAATTATCTGATTACATCGTGTATTGAAAATGTTTACGAAGGTAGTCACTCGTTTACTTTCATTATCGAAAGCTCTTTTTAACCTTTTGCGATAAGGACATTTCATATAATAAATTTGATTCTTTCAATTATTATAATTGATAACAATTGTTTTCAAATAAAAAAACGTTTTTTCGGATATTCGCAGTTATGATATTTATACAAATGAGTAAGTTTCGTTTGGTTACCAGCGTTTATTGCGACAATTTCGCAAAAAATTCACGAATCGATATATACAGTTCTTAGAAATATGTTATAGAAAGATATAAATTCTTTTATAGTAAACCTGTATATGCTAAAAATCCTCGTGTTGGACGCTTTAACGGCACAATGTGTAGTCTAGGCGAGATATCACGTCTTTGGCACCCGGGTAGGCGTTTCTGCCATCATTTTGGAGGTCTACTTTAGAGTAGAACGACATCCAAGACATATCAACTCCACAGTACTGAGGGCAGAAAATATAGGCGGCTCAGAGGATGGCGAGGCGTAGTCCGTCTCCGCCCCACCCCACCGGCCTTATATCTCGAACTGGCTTCCAGAGGAAGACAGTCGATAAAACAGGTGTTGGAATTTCGCAGCGGGCAATTCCAATAGGTGCGTAGAAAAAAAGAAGGAAATATCATAAATGAGCACTTTGAAAATGACATTAAGCGATCTAAGCTTTCTTTTGCAGTATAATGCCTCACATCATTTAATATTCATGTGATATTATAATATATTCGTAACAATTGATCAGTGAATCTTCACAATGTGGTTTTGGCTTACTCATCATTACTTCGTTCTTTTATTTTCAGGATCACCAACTTTCTTGTTTGTTTGATGCTTCAAACCTCCGTGGGTTTTCGTCCAAATTCCTTGCAAACGTAGTACATCTGAAAAAATTTCTAGGCCATGTGGAAAGGGCTACACGGTTCGGGGATATTCCCACATTCCGCGCCATTAAGGTTGGGGCTTGTGGCTCACTGCGCGTTGCTCGGATTCACCTACAATTGTTGGAGAAAATTTCGGAAACGAAGGAAGTGAGTATCAATGGCAGATACAGGTTTTAAAAAATACATAATGATCTTCAGTTGGCCACTGACTACAAAACACTTCCTTTTCGAATGAGATATCTTCAAAATGCGCATTTGTCTGTTAGTGTTCAAGTAAAATGTTGGCAATACAACTATGTTCTTATCAGGCCTTCTCCTTGCTACCTCAGGCGCGGCAATGTGTTTAAGTGACCGTATATATTCAACCATCATTACTCAATTTACAGTCAAAACAGAAATTATTTCTCTCAAATGAACGATCTTTCTAGAAAGTGTCGATCCTCTTCGTTTACTCTGACCTGCATGACGTAGAGTTCGACTCTCGACTGTGGCTTTATTGCCGACTGACTAGCTTTATTGCCGGGTCGAATTCTGTCGGTTTGGAGAAAATACTAGCGGCTGTCTGCCCTGATAGTTTTCTATAGTTTCTCGGATCAATACTATGCGAATGCCGGAGCAGTACCCTAGCAAACGGGCCCTTGTGTTTTTTCATTGTCGAATCTTCTCCCCTTACACTAACTCGGCGCCCGATCTCACCATAAAGCGGGGGAGGCACGCTGCCACTTCCTGGGATGAGAATATTCACTACACGTACGCGTTTAATGACCATAGCACTTGACGTGCTCGGAAACATCAATCATTCACTTCGGCTACTGTCTGAAGACTTCTGAATCATTAAGAGCTAACTCTAATGCAATAGACTCGGTTTCGTCAACATTTGTATTTGAGTGAATGCTTATGTGGCATGCGCCCGTTTCTTGGGTTATGCTTTGTCTTGAACATTTATTCACTATATTTTTCGTTCTTTCCTTTGAATTTTTCTGCATATTTTCCTAGGAATATATCCTGGATCCTCGCGCATATAATCTTAAACTACGCATATGAAACAGTAAAAACCTTTTAATTCGACGGTAGAAACGGAAATGGGAAATTTGTAATTTCACGACACACAAGCTGAAGTTTCCACCTCTAGAGGGTATCAAAATAAGTTACAAGTATTTCTTCTTAATTCGAATGAAAGATCCAACGGTGAAAAATGAAACTGTGAATGAAGGAGGCGCATTACGGAAATGGCAGACGCAAAGATAGGGAGAATTTAGGAAACTTGCCACGAAAGGTGACCGCGAACCTGTATGGCGAATTCGCGCCAACAACTTGCCATGCGAAGTCGCTTTGTTCGCCTCAACCGCCACATGAAGGCGTCCGGGATTCGCCCCGCGGTCTCGGTGTTGGAAAACGAGTCGGCTCACCGCCGCGTCACGGGTCGACTCTCCGCTCGCGGAAAAAACGCTCCCTAGTTCCAACAAGAACGGAGTCTCGCCTCCCCCTCGTGGACTGATGCGAGCGACAGGCCGAGGCCTGCGGCCGGCGCAGCTGCGGCTCGCCCGGAGGAAGATACACTTCGGGGAGTTTGTTTACGAGTGGGTGCGCGGAGCGGGGCGGGAGCGGAGGCGGAGCGGGGGCGGAGGCAGGGCGGAAGACGACGGGGTCCGCGGCCGTGAGCGGCGCAGGTGCCGGGTCGGAGGCGGGGGCGGCGACGCGGTCGCTTTTTTGGCGCGGCTGATCGCGCGGTGCGGCCGCAGCCATCCCCGCCTCGCCTCGGCCCTCCCCGCTTCGCCCCGCCCCGCCTCGCGGCGCGCTGCGGCTTCTTGCGTCGATCGCCGGGGGCGGGGCGGGGCACGGCGCGGGGGCGGACGCGGGCAAAATTGCGGCGCGGGACGCTGACAATGGACTGCGGTCTAAAAACGCGCGGATAAACACACAGAGGCATTAGGCGACCGCAGCGTCGCGCCGTCGGCCCGACCGCCCGCGCCCCGCCGCAAAAACGGCGGTGGCGGCGTGCCGCGGCGGGAGGGGGGAGGGGCAGGCGGGAGCCCGAGTTGGCGGCGGCGCATGGGCGACGGGGAGAGAGGGGTGCGCGGCCTCGCAAAAGGTAGCAGTCGGCCTAACGACGCTTCGACATGAGGAGAAACGGAGCCCGATTTCCGGGGTTATGCAAAACGCCAAATAATTTTGCGCCATCCTCCACTGAAGATTGTGGAGGATTCTGGATAATACGAAAGGAATGGCATCTATGAAGATAAATAATAAAATTATGTCTTAAGTACATACACTAAACTATTTAATTTCCTGCAAATATGAAAAATTCAAAATATATTTTCCAATACCTTCTGACCGTTTCTAAAGTATTTTAAATAAAGTAATAATGAATGTTCATTATTTTAGCACATTTCTCGCCTTTACACGTACCACTCATTTATCAATTTATTTAACGATTAAAACAGTTCAAAATGAATTGTTGAAAGACGTCTGGAGATTCAATCAATAGGATGGAGGACTAATTGAATGAATTGAGATACGTTTAATTTGAACTACCAAACAATTCGTCATTGTTCTGAAAAAATATTCTTCCACATAGTCACTCGTGTTGTCCACCTTAAAGCATTGGCACTATTTGATTTGTCATGTCGTTAATATATCCAATCATATTCCATTCTACGACCATGTCCATCATCTTGTTTAACCTTCGTTAAGCCCCCTGTTTAACCATTCTTAAGCACAAGAATATTTCCAGATAGTTTCAAAATGGCAAAAATAAGGCTACTCTTAAAACAAACCCAAAATAAAATCGAAAATTATTGGTCACTTGCTCTTTCTCGTCTTTCTCAAAAATATTAGTAGGGACTATCAGTTCGTACGCTCATTCTGCATACAGGAATGCTGCTAATATTCACATATAGGTCACGACACAAATTTCTAAGCATTTATCATAACGGAAATGTGTTATGACCTTAGTTCACATTTTAAAAAGTGTAACGAACATTGCATTAGAATAATTGTAATATAAAAAATGCAATTACCTTGTGACACTTCCGTTATTACAAATTGTAAATCATGTAAACACAGAGTTTAAATAAATAGTGTTCTCTTGATGATAAGTTTATTGACTGATAACATGAATTAATTTCTTAAATTTTTTTTTTAAAATTATCCGCACATTTTCATACCTTAAATGTAATCGATAGTAATCAATTTTTCATTCGACGAATTTCAGATAACTATTTAGAAACATTAGGAGAAACCCTCCTGAATAGATTTGACACACTACATTAATTTTTGAAATAGATCAAAGAGGAGGAAAAAGAAAGCAAATATCCCAGAAAATATATTTTCTGGCCGCCCCACAATTCTCTTCAATTATTAAATAAAGTTACGGGTAATTGCCTTAATTAAAAATTGCCCAGCCATAGCAGAGATTCATATTTGATGAACTACATGTAAAATACAACAAAGAAGTACAAAGTGAATGACAGCCACTAATAAATCACACTCGTGAACGTTTTTGACTTGTGTGTTACTCAGCGGCATTCGCATTAAAATGAAACAGCAAGTAGAAAAATAACACTGCTAAAACTTCTTAAATTGAAAAGCACCATACCAAAGGGTGACACCATAAGGCAACATCAAATACAGGAAAGAAGTTAAGATTTTGTGTTTCGGCTTCTGATCTGAGTTGTTCAATTCTAACCACACGCAACTTGATTTGATTATATAAAACTGCATTTACTCTCCTTCTCTAAATATACATCATTCAATAGACAGCCAAAATCATCCAAACGATATGTATTCTGCACTTGCCCTTTTAATGAACATTCTGCATATTGTAAAGTGCTGACTGCTTGACTTAATCAGCGACATCTCTGACAAATACTTTTATAAACAAATTTACTGCATATTTTCATCAAGAACGAAGAATAATACTATGATCGACTTTCTTCAACTTACAAAACACAACTAGGGAACTCTTCGCACTTGTTTCAACTGGCAAACGAACACATAACCAGCTTTCAACAGGAATTCAAAGAGTTGAAAAATAAGATTCGGCACATTCGATATTGCCGAAAATACTGAAGATTGCTCCCAACTTATCCAAATTAAGTACTGCATTCCCACACAATATCATGTACCTCACAATTATAAAACCTGTGATGAATTAGAAACTGCACGCTAAAAATAGTTACTTTATAGAAGAGCAAAGTGGATCTTAACCTCACAATATCAAGATTTCCACCGCTTATCACTAAAGGTCAATGAGCTTTCTCGTGGGAAGAATCTCTCTCTGCGGCAGATGCTCTTTATACTACGCGTTTTGGAAACAAAATACGTGAACATTCTCTTCAGAGTTATAATTTCCATTGCTTGCAGCATATCATGTATTACTTGAACTTTCACGCGACTGGTTCACATGATAGTTGCCGCTAGAGAGCGCCTTCCCAGAGGGCGCTGTGACCGGTTGCCGCCAAAACCACGGAAAATTTCGCACGACGGTGATATTTATATGCGCTCCAATACGCTCTAGTAGTTCATATAAGAAGTAACATAGAGTCTCGCCTCTCTCTAAGTGGGAACCGTGAGACGCAAATTTTGGATAAAAAATTGGACACAGGAAAAATATAAAATATCTCCTCAATTTTTTTTCTGCGGTATACGGCAAACATTTGTATCTCACAACATTAACTGATTTACTATACAATCAATTGTCGATTAATTAAAACATTGAAAGATCGAATGATTGAAATTGTCTCACTGTATCCTTGATGAATCGCATAGTGGGAGCTGTGAGACTAGTGGGAATAATGGCATGGTCATATATCCTAGTGAACATCAGAAGAAGCAAAGTATTTAGAAAAAGAAATAGGATATTTTGCCTTTTTGTGGTCATATATGTTATGAGGTTTACCAAAATCATGTTTATTACTTTACCTCCATCATCTTCACTGTCATCTTAAAACATTTTTTTCTGATTTAGATCGTTTCATGTTCTTAGGTTTCTTCTTATCTTGAAGTTTATTTCTTTCTGGTGTGTCTGCGACAGTAATTGTTCTTCCTCTACGTCTTCGGTGAATACCAGTCTTCATAAATATTATGTTAAAAACCTTTTACAATTTATGAAAACTGGAATCCTGGTGTAAGAAATGAATAACAAGGACTCGGAAGAAAAATGTATTAATTGGAAACAGTGAGACGTATATCAGTGTTCCAAATACAGGTATAATATTAATTCAAACTGCTTTTTGTCAATCGTAACTTCTCAGTCTTAAAGTCAAAATCATCACTATCTTGTTGAAATTACGAATTTTCAGGTTATATAATAAAATATGGTCAATACTTCGTGTATTACTGAAATAACAGCTGCAGAAAAGAATCTTTTCTTACCTCTCAACAATGAAATATTTTTTAACAGAAACTCAGCAGCATCTTGAAACAGAAATACAGGAATCAAAGAGTTTGCACACATGTCCACATTAGGTACCAACAACCAAACGCGAATTTTTTTGCTATATGCCAAATGTCTCATTGTTCTCACTTTCTCACAGTTCCCCCTTTTCCCTACATCGAATAGTTATCTGCACCGCACACTGGCCAACCGCAATATCGAGCGAGTATCAGTAATGTGCATGTTGTCTGCACTAAAGTGACACAATAAAACAATCCAAACGTCACAATTGGATTAACCTTCAATTGAAAATACCTTAGCAAATACAGTGACTGGAAGCACTAATCAATCAAATCTATAACATTATAAGCAGCCCCCAATGACATATGCATATCCAATATAGCGCAACGTAGCACTGACCAACCTTTCGTTTTACAGACCAAACAAAACAAATATCTAAAGAAATCCTTGAAAGTTCTCTGTCTCATTTCCAATTCAAAACTACAGGGAACTATAAGTACCACTTCTATCTGAATTCATCTCACTAACTTTAAAAAAATTGTATTCTCTCCTCCCGACAAAACTCTAATATTCAGTCTCGATCAAAACGCACATTATCCTTAGATCGGTTTCCTCAAAGATCTCCTTCATCCATCCTCAATATAGTACCCGCGCTTCATAAAATGATGTGCCCTCTTTTCCCTCTGTAATGGGATCGCCACACGCGTGAAGGCGACGTGTGTGATAAAACTGATACAAAAAATATTATAAGTTCGCAATAAAACACGTGGATCTAGGACAGTTTCGGAGGTACTCTCGGAAGATACTCCCGCGGCGAGCGCCGCGGCGAGTGCCGACAGTCGGCAGAAGTGAAAGGCTGATATTGTTTCGAGCAGACGCCCCCCGCAGAAGATGGTGACTCAGGGGAAGCTTCACCGCACCCACCGCGCGCCTCGACGCCGCTTTGCAGACGGGCCTAAAATTTGAAGAACTCCCGGATCGGAAAATCTGTAAGTACGTTTTCAACGGCTCGCAAGTCGCCTCGGTTGGTCAAGACGGTCGCGTGATTCCTACGATCCAATCCTCTCAAAATGAGCGGGGGAAGACCACGTGACCCGGTGAATCGAGGGAGGTAACTGTGACGCGCTTTCGGTGATTCGGTTGGCAGGAAGCAGTGAGAGCAGTTGGTTTTCGAGTGAGAGGAACGCGGTTTCAGCCCGTGCGGCGTAGAAAATGTAAAGTTTTCCGGTACGAGTTGCGGGGCTATATGCACTATCATGGACCGTCGAAAACCGAGCCGCGATCCGGCAACCGCCGCATTGTGTGTCGCGGGCCGCCGTGTTAACGGAACGAGCGGCACCGCTGTGCGCATCACTGAATCTCTATGTGTTACCTTGATTTACCGCACGCCGAACTATCACCTCTAGGCGAATGACTGTACGAACTGTAATCGCCTGAGAGTCAAGATCTGTGCCTAGTCCTTGACGGACACACAGTCGCCGCCGCCCACGACCACGGTGCCATCGCCCAGGCCCATTGCTGCTAGCGCCAGAAGAGAACGCGTCACCGGGCCGGCCACACGCCCGGGGCCATTTCCGCCGCCCGCTCGCCCGCCCGCTCGCCTGAGGAGCGTTGGGGCCCCACGCAACCGCACCGCCAACGTCGCACCCAAGCAACAATTCTCCGCCCCTCTGGTCTTTGCTTCCCGGGCAAAGCCCTAACCGGGAGCCGATGAAGTCTAGGACAATGGACTGTTGAGAGTGATAACTAGAATAATGTAGTTTTAAGTTAGGATTAAGTACTTGATTTAATCGAAGGCTTCACCGACGAATTACCAAATTAAACCAAATCTGTTATAAATCAAACCACGTTGCTTCTCAATACATTTAGATTTATTTAGTCAAAAAACAGTAAAAACTGTATGTGACGTATGGGGGAGAAGATTATCTGCACACGTTTCTTGAGTTCCAGATTCCCTTCCCGTCATTTTATCTATAAATAGTTGAAATATGGGTAAAAGTTTAACATAAATAAAAATATTTTTTTAAATCGCAAGATAAGCAATATTTGAAAAAAATAGACTTTTCATTTCTAGAAAATTATTTGCATCGGTAAATGAATTGCAAGTATGATTTTTCTGCATTGCTAACAAAATAGAAACTCGCCTTTACCTCTACTCTTACCATTACAAGAAAAGGAAAGTTCACCAAAACGTGCGCATAGTGAAGCTACATTTACGTCCAAAAGCAAAACAGGTGGCCATCTCAGAATTTGCTCAATGAATCAGGGAAACTGGCAAAATGGGGGGGATCAGGGAACCTGATCGAGATGGGGATCATTGACCCGGAAGCCGAAGTACAATATTTGTTACAAACATTATAAGTCTTTTTAAAAAAATTATACAATACAATTGTAAACTAATTCATTGTATATCACTGTTTTATTAAAATAAACATTATTTTTCTTTTTGATCATCAGTATAGTCTCTAATTGTATATAAACAGTTCTGCAGCAGAAAAGATTTTACTTTTAACTTAAATATATGAACCGACTTCAATTGTTTAATGTCTAATGTGCATGTTGCATTGTACATTGTGCATTGTGCATTTGTGCATGTTTAAAGCCAGTCACGCACGCGTCCTCCCGCATTTCAGTACCACCGTGACGTTGCGGAGCCGCTAATGAAGAACAGATAAGCCGGGTCACCCTGAGATTCAACCGCCTCTGCATGTCAAAATAAGGTGCTCCCAACTTTGTAGCTAGAACTAAGTAAATGATAAATAAAATAAGGGAGTTGTTACACCACAAACAACCTCCTTTCACTTCTTGGCAATAAATATAGACTAAAGTTGTATAAATATGAAATTTTAAAAATACTGATGGTTTATACAAAGACCTCCATTTTTACGTGAAAAATGGACAAATAAATTTATTTAGTAGCCTTATTGTATTATTGTAATATTGTAGCCTTCAAAATCCCCAAAAGGCGAAAATCGAACGGGAAGAAAATACATTTTGAAAAACGGTTGTCTAGTTCCGTAAATAGTAGATTGGTAAATAAGATTGTAACGTGTATATGTGTAGGCCTGGCTATAAGAGAACCCCGAGTTTCCATGAAGCTATTACGGAGGGCGACGGTTTCGAACTGTTTTGTAAATATCCGGAAGTCGTTGAATGACGAAGTTTTCACTTCGGGCTTAAAAAGGTTCTAGTGTCAAAAGTCCTCAACGATGAAATACTAACTTCTCACCTAAACAAAAGCAGAGGGGGAAATTAACTCTGTGATCCATCGTTGACTTCCCCGTTGGTATGCCACAGTTTGGAAAAAATGTGTAGCTGTTTTGGGACAACCATTTTTACGCAATTTTGGAATATTGACACCACTGAATTCAAAATTACTGAAAATACTTAATATGTTGAAAACACAATGGACATGAAATCATTTCAATTGTAAATATTGGCAAATGGTTAGCACTAATTAAAGAATGTCTAGCTTTAATAAAGGAAAAGAGGTACACATGAAGTTGACCTTTTAGAATTTGCTAAAAGTCTGACATTTTTTTTAAAATTTATTTTCTTCCTGTTCGGCAGTTATGCCTTTCAGGGGTTTGTACATAATTTT
>BOPP01000115.1:3800135-3812932 GCA_017312745.1 Gryllus bimaculatus
AGTATAAAACTATCTCTTGTCATGAACACGAACTTGTTTATGGAAAATAATAATTTTTTGGAAATATACCTATCAGACTTTCAATTTTCGCTCTTTCTATCATTGGTAAACTTTGTTTGTTGTATATCATTGAACACAATTTAAAAAATAAAAAAGATGAAACAACAAATTAAACACGCACACGTTAATAATAATTATGTAGAATTAACAGATAATAAATATAAACCAATATTTGCACATCACAACTGATTATCTTGGTAGTAATTCAAGAACAACTTACCATGAAAACTCTGTAAAACAAGATGGATTATATTTTTAATTACTAATAGATTATTATTATTTATTATTATATTATTATTGTTATATATTAAAGATGTTACTCATCCCTGCTCAACTGGCACACGCTCATCGGGTAGAATTAATATATTCAAAAACGTTACATTTATGTTATACAATAATGAATTAATAGTTGGACGGCTATCCACAAAAAAAGGTAAACCAATACTTTTAAAAAAAAATATCAAAAAACAAAAGAATGTCTGCAGAAGAAACTGAAATAAAAAGATGAGGTTGTAGACGCAGAGTTTGACATCAGAACCTGCAAGAACATTTCATTTTATATTCCACTTTTATTTTATAACAATCACTAAACGTCGTATTAAATTTCACGCAGGGCCAATGAAGAAGTCCATTAGCCTTTGTCATGATATATGTAATAAGACGATGTGATACTATAGAGTAGCACCAGTCCACGAAAGCAGTCAAGTCCACAGAAACGATTTTCTGTAAAGTCAAAGAATACAAATGAAGGGAAAGTAATACATCGTATGATCGAATTGCTCCAATGGTAGAGACATTCTAATAACGATCGCACTAAATGGGATTACATCCTTTCATTCAAATTCCGTAACCCGATAGCCCGCGCCAAATTCCAACGATACTGCCTCGAACTCTTTCATTTCGTGGGAACACATGAGTTGCTCATGTTTACATAAATACATAACTTATGTTTATAATCGTTGCATTATAATTACATAATAACTAATATATATATATATATATTATATATATAATTTATAATATATATACTATACATATATAATATTATAAGATGAAGTAAAACATAATTTCAGTGCACTTATTAGGTACAATTACTGTTGAATTTTCGCAAATCACCTCAAACATTATTTGACGGTGCAAATTTCTTACAGTCATATATTTTTTAAATTGTTGAAAGAGGCATTGTATATCTTTGCTCAAATACCCTTGACAGAAATGTGTTAAGCGGCGCATCAACGGTTAATATTTACGTCAATAATATTGCGGGGTCAACCAAAACCATGCAACATTTTTGCTAAGTAAATACGTTCACCGTTGACACTTCTTCAGTCAACATGCAAAATAATAAGAAAACGAAAAGTTGCGTGGTCATTGCATTATTTGTTGTTTAAAAACGAAGCAGAAAAAGAAGCGCAAGTGGATGTAGGAATGGTTCAAGAAAAGAAATTAATACACTTTTGAAAATGTATTAAGTGAACAAACAATAAGCAAACCAAGTGATTTTCAAACCTTCCTGCAAAGCAAAACTTGAAACCACTTTTCTATTTTTACTCGTTAGTCAATCTTCAATATAACACTGTTGAGCTACAACTGAATCAGAATTGCGCAATATTAGCCGCAGACTCCACAATATTTTCTTGATTATACAATAAAAATCAAATCTCATTTTGATTGACTCAGTATATTGCACAATCCGTCAATATGACCTACAGACGGTTCCTATTTTTATACAATATCCATTATTGTGCAACATATTGACGTGAATATTGACCGTCTGGGGCCACTTAAAAAAAAGAAATTTGAGCAAAAATATTGCATTTAGAGCAAAAGTATTGAGTGTGGGTGTTCCTTTTATTCTAATTATTGACACTTGAAAAGGTGGTTCAGACCATCAACTGATGTCATTGCAGTGCCTCTGACCGGGAGCTCCGTGGTTCGAGTCCCGACGGTGACAGAATTTTCGATACCAGCTAGATAGCTAGGTCGATTCCAATTGCTGTCTGAAGGAGAATTCTACCGGCCGGCTGCTCTGTTCGGTAGTTTTCCATGATTTTTCCGATCAATACCAGGCGAATACTGGAGCAGTACCCTAACAAATTGGCTATGGACCGCACGCGATCTTTCCTTCCTCCTCGTTGTCCTATCCTTACACTTATACACACACACACACACACACACACTCACACTCACATGCACTTCACTATGACACATGCCGGGAAACCGGCCAGGAGCTTAGAGCTCCTCCCGACTGGGGCAGTGCCTCGCTGGTAAGAGATATCTGGTTGGGGAGAGCCCCTTTAGCCGACGGAAAAGTCGGCGCTAGATCTCACCTTCCATAGGACGAAGATCACCACCACCTCCCGACAAAAGAACGCTCTACACTTATGGTACTAATGACCTTCGTTGTCGACTCAATTCACAAATCAATTAAAAATCAAATTATTGACACTGCGTTCTTCAACCAATCTCTGAAGGGAGTACAAAGTTTATCTCTAACTGTATCTAATACCACGTGGAAAGTTGAATGATACTGTACAAGCGGCCATCTCATCTCTGACACGTTCAAGAATAAGATTTTTGAAAAATAGTATACTATAAACATACAATAATTGTAAATAGTGGTCGCTTAGTGGTCAAAATTATACCGTAATTCATTAAAATTAATTTTTCAACGTTATTGTGGTTCTTTTGTCAAAAAGTATACAACTGTACAATTATTGCATATATTTTTTAAAAAAATTTGTTCCATTACTTCATTTGCGATCGTGTACAAATACGCCATTAGCCTGAGTTGTGTACCTTAATTCCCTTCAATATCTGTGAAATTTGAAAACCTATGAAAACAGGGGATCACTGGGCTTCCCGCCCCATGGCTAAGAAGTACAACGGAAACTCTCGTGACCCCAACCGCCAAGAGAGCAAAGCTCTTAGGAAGTCAAATACACTGCCTCGAATTTCATTTGTGTACTTCTCAGTGCGCGCAGTATAATTAAAAAAGGGTTACAACATTTCTCTCAACGAATTAATTAATATATAAATTTAGAAAAAAAATTAGAAAGAATAAAAGTCAGTGGCATGCGTTTTAATATAGTTTACGTCCTGACTTCGTCGCGCAACTGTAATATCATACATTTCATCTATGTCGACTTTCTTCTCCTTCACAACTGCTTTTTTTAGTGTCCATTACTAGTGTCATCTTCCCTTTCCTAAAAATTATCTTCATATTCACTTTCACTTATTTAAAGCTTACTCTTGAGTATGCAGTTCCGCCTTCAAAAAAGCTGACATTCTATTTGCATCTTCTTTGTGCCACTGAAAATAGCCGGTACGGGAAACAAATGCTACAAAACGTGCCTCATTCGAAGCATCATTTACACTTGTACACTTCTGTACACTTAGCAACAAATAATTGTTTCCCTCTTGGGATTTTTCCAGCCGACATCCGGATACTCTTTACGCCTCAATGGGACGCATATTCGACCATACATTAGACACCAACACATTTGCGGGCTCCTCTGACCTGGGGTCAGCAGAACGCGAGACGCTCCGCGACAATACATACATGACAGACAGGGGACAAACAAGCATGCCCAACGCAGGACTAGAACCCATGATCCTTCAGATCGAAGCTGTTATATTCAGTGGCACAAATATAACCTCATCCACATATCTACTTTCATAGATTTGAAACTCAATTAGGAATATGGAGCCTTGTAAATATTTCGATTGGTTATTTATTAGGCAGAAACATAATTACTGCCTACTACTAAAATATATTTTTCAGAATCCTACTAATAATTTCTACTTATTTCAAAAAAACAAAATGAACGATTATTAATTGATCCATTTTCTTGCATGTTAGATATGATTTCTCTAAATCATTATTTCAGCATGCTCCGTTACATGTGAGTGGTTAATGACAGAATTAGACCGATTAGAATTTACAAACAAATCCTACACATGTAAAAGAAAGATGTGTAATACTTGATCTGAATTTCGCAGAATTTGGTACAGGAGTAGGCAGAAGAAGACATCATATAATATTATAGTGTTATAATCTTTACAGTGCTTCTAAAATTAATTTAATAATTTAATTTCACAATTTTTCAAAGCTAATTCTATGTACATTTGTACTTTTTTTACTACATTACGATATTTGTTTGCTATTTTTACGATATGGGTGGCCACTTCAAATCTATTGGTTTTACATTTTAAATACTTTTATCTCATTCCTCAGCATACTAGATTCAAGGATTAGGTGATCAACATTTTGTAATAAAGGCTTGCATCTTCATAAATACAACTGAGTGGAAAAATATCCGCATTTTTACTATTTATGAAAATTATGATTTTTGTTGACAATTTGGCGAGAGCTGCACTTGCGTAGCGACGAGACGGACTAGGCAGTCGACACACTTGGCTCTCAAGGTACGCATTTGCAGAACCACCAGTTGGGTGTCTTGAGAGTAAGACAAGAAAACGACACGTATAGTAATACTAGATCAGAGGAAGACACACAGTGCCACATGTCTAGCGATGTGGCGATGCGTACTCATGCTGGGTTTAGTCTGTGGCTACATCTACCTCTTAGTAATATAAGCAAGTGGCCTATTTCAGCAGTTCAATTGACACGGATTATTTTCCATTTCTGCCTCATTATGAAGATTTGTCCTTCCCTTCCCGCCCACTTAATGCCTTGGAATTTATAACTATATAATAATAATTTTCAATAGATCACTTACATAGAATTACGTATTTTGGAGGCTCCTGAAACTCCTTCTTGCAGATTACTAATCTCGGTTTTTGATAGAGATAGTAAAGGACAGCTTCATGACTTTTCAGAGAATTTAGATGTAACATTGTAGATCTTCCATCTTTTTCTCTCTATTTAGTATTTAGTAAAGAAAGAAAATGACCGATCAAATTTCTGTACTTGTCATAAGTAAACCGCAGAACTTCATGCAATTGCATATTTCTACAGATTGCATGATCTCGATATATCGATAGGAAATAATAATTTTCAATTTCAATAAATGATTTTCAATTATAAAAGTGGATGGTTGCATGCATATTTTAAAGTTTTTTCTTCGCGAAGTTCCGGGATGCATGAAATTAATTAAGACGCCTTTCAGACCTAAAATATAAACATCCATCACAAATTATATGGATACATTACGATGGGTCAAAAACCTCTCTTGTGTTATATAGAGAATGTTATATATTTTTAATAATATTTTAATGTAATGTGGTGACCTTTTATTGAGAGTGAATGACTGTTTAAAAGAAAAAAAATAGGACAGAAGTTATGATGAATAAATCACCGTTGGTTGTATTTTGTATTTTCAAAAGTATTTTAAAATACTATTTTGTATCTAAAATACTTTTGTAGAAGTATTTTGTATTTGGTATCTAACACACTTATGACAGAGTATTTTGTATCTAAAATATATATTTTTCAAGTATTTTCCCCAACCCTGCTCGTGAACTATAGAATAGTATAGTATTATACATGCACGTTTTCTTGGGGCTCGAAAAACCTATCCTCACTCCTTTACCAACATTAGTTGAATGAAGGATAAAGCCACGAGCGTTGTTGCAAAAATGTGTTAACCATAAATGTTCTCTCCCGTGTAACAGAAACTATTTGATCGATAAACGATCTACAGTTGTGATATAATATTCCCGTCGTCAAAATAATTAAACTCCCTCTCCTCTCCCATCTAGCAAAATGAAAGCTCAAAAAAAACGTGCGCGGATAATATCTACGGATATACACTAACGGAACCAGCATCATATTTTTATTGTCATAGATTTGAACAGCTGAATAGACAGCTGTATACTGCATATCAATAACCTTTTGGAGATCTTTCTTACTAACTTTATTTCCAAAAGTGATGGAAATTCCTGTTAAATACAACCTCTACAATTAACACAAAAGTAGTTTCAACTACTTCCTAACTAATAATGCCAACCAAATACAGTTTTCCCTAGCACACGTTGATAATTCAGAGTGGTTAATATTATTTCTAGTAAATATTTCTAAAATTTAGTTTCTACTCAATAAAATAATTATGAGTCGTCATTGCCAACAATATTATTTATTACAATAGCTTTCGATGGCTTCATCATCATCATTTGATGATGATGATGATATGACTATGCTATCGAAAGCTGCTATTGTAATAATAGTAGTTTATGCAATTAGTTTATAATGTTAAACTTTATTGCATGAGTACATGTTTTGAAAACGAGCGACTTTAGGAGCGAGTTTTCGAATTTGTACGAATGTAATAAAGCAACATTATAAACGAGTTGCATACTATTATTTGTATAACAGCATTATACATTTATAAGAGAATCAAACCTAATTTTGCAAAACAATTCCCCTGTAACGACGTCGTGCGAGTAAACGGTGGCCGGCTGTTCCGTTTAGCTCTACCTCCCCCCGATTCTCTCGCTACGATTGGCTGAATGTGTGATGAGGCAATCATTCGTTACATAAAATCTAATACGTCATCGTTTGTGCTGTAAAATGCCCGATTATGAACGATTTCTTGCACCAGAAAAGGCTCTTTTATATTGCTGGAATATAAGAAAGAATATTGTTGGCAATGACAACTCATAATTATTTCATTGTAAATGCGAACGAAAACTCACCACAATACCCATATTCTACTCAGTGGTTCTCATTTTAACCAAATTTCGAATTTTTTAGATTAACATAAATTATTTCGGTAAAAATCCATGCATCAGAAACGTGTTATAACTCAGCCAATTCAATCCAAACCAGTCCGTCGAGTGCGTCGCTTGAAATCGGAGCCGCGGCCGCTCCGTGCGGGCTTCGTGGGTCGCTGGGCGCGGCGTCCGCGTGCGGGGCTCAGCGCCGCACCGCCTGTGATTGTCGTGCTGTCGTTTCCGTCTTGCAGCGACGCGGCGCCAGCAGCCAAACGAATCATGTGTTGCACAAATATAATTCTCGAGTAGGTGGCTCCCTATTTTTAAAATGTTGCACAACAATTTTGGCGCCTGTTGGAGCCGCAGTATATCTTCCTCTTGCTGCAAGACGCATACAGTTCTCATACAAACTCGCTTCTTCTCGTCATTAATTACTCGTGCCCGTTTTCGTTATTTTCACGGGAAGACAAAAGTGTACAACGAGCCTGTCATTTCGAATAATTGTAGGTAACAAACTTCTATTATTACGTATTTCAAAAAATGGAATGTGTTCAAAAATAGAATTACTTAAATATAGTTTTGTTGTCATCCTCTCGACTATGGCCTCTAGTGCCTTAAGTATAGATTAATATTGAGGAATTAACACGACATACAAATTTCATTGGAAACACTTAATAAAAGAAATAATAATGGATTAAAACAAAATACATTACAAATAATCTTTATGCACAAACTACTAGATTCTCGTGGAATAATAAAAGATAGTATTTTCGCATTATTTGTATGCAATATAGCACTGCTACATCAACCTACAAAAATGCTTCCAATCAGGAATATTTTCTCATTGGGCCATCGATGGACCATCGATTTAACAGATCAGACGCGTTACCACAACACTGCCAATTGCCACACGGAGAAATTAACGTTCCCGACGCTCGAGAAACCAGTGATTTCTCGCACTATTTTTAACTCATGAAATTTTTGAAATTTCAGAGGTCAACAAAAATAAGTTCTCAGACATTTTTCAAGCATACTTTGCTGATCCCTGTAACTAACTAAAAAAAACAAGTCGTTTTTGAATGTTTTTTTTTTACAAACAGCGCGAAATCAATTCGTTTCATAAAATGTAGTACGTGACCTGATTTTAAGACCTCATTGTTGAGAACACATTTTATTTAAGGCAAATATCTCTATTATCAATATTCTACTTCGGGAATGTTAACTTTGTAGCATTTATGAAAATAAAGATTTTTCCTGAAAATGAGATAAGCAATACTTTGTGAGAAACGCGGAGAAAATTAAAAGAAAAAAATTGATGTTATTGAAAAAAATAATTGTTAAAAAATTGCCTATTTCCACAACTACGTAAACTACTCAGCTTTTCCCAAAATTGTACTTGACTTTATTTCAAGATCAGTCGTTGAAGAACATATTTCATTCTGGTAGGGTTTAAGGACAGTATTTATTAAGAAGAATGTCACTCTTCAATAATTGTGATTCCACGAAGTCTCCAAAAGAATTTTGAAATTTTTCAAGTTTCGAAAATTCAGAGGTTTTTATGGAAAATGAGACGTTACCCACTTTTATATTTTACGAGAAAGCAATTTAATAAAAAAATATTTGAGCAATTTTTGGCAAAACTTAGAAAATATTGAGGCTTTATATAATGTGTCCCCAAAATCAAAATATCCGTTTCAAACCCGCAGGGCGTCGAGTTTGCCCAGGTCAATAATATCAATTTTGGAGAAAATCGTCTAAATGATTTAAGAGCTAGCGTTGACCACGGACGGGCAAACTACAGGAGGACTGACAGGCAGTGTCATTTTGCCGACAATCATTTTTTCTGTATCAAAGATCCACAAACCTAGATTCTAATGTAACGTATTAGCCAGCGTGCCTCATGGCATCTATTTGGGGACGCTAGGGAAAGGATTAGCCAAGCCACAGGAAGTAGGGTTTTTCCGTAAAGGGAAGAACGCGGAAACGGGAGACACAAGGCTTTGGGAGTTTCCGGCTTATAGAAGCTTTTCACTGTTATAACAAGCGAGGGGGTGGCGTGACGTATTAGGTCACGTGAGCCTCGCCTATATAACAGAGTGTACAGAGCCAGTGGGTGGGTTCTGGAGACGGTGGGAGAACCTCGTGCGTGTGCACAAAACTTGGCGCCACGACGGTGCATATGCGAGCCAGGCTCGCGAGGCTGGAGTCACTAGTTGACGAAGCCTGCGGACTTTATGTCCTTGGGTGACTGCGGTCACGGGGGAGCGATGCTGTGTGCGTGTTCCGAGGTGAAGAGTGGTTGAGTGCCACGATTCACGCCGATTCTCAATCGGATAAGATCGCTCCTGCGATCGAGGCAAACCAGCCGTTGGTGCGCCAGAACGGACTTTGTGTCACAGCGTGACATCCGGTCACAGAAGCTAGGCTTTGTGCGCGCTTCAAAAGTAGGAGTGGCGAATGCCACAATCAAAACCATCTTCAATCGGGTTTTGGATCGCTCCCGCGATCAGGGGATAGTAGGTCTATCAGAGCTAGGGTGTAAGTAGATTATTAACTGTATATATTTGTTTTGTTTTATTGTTAATAAATATATTTGTTATACGAAAGCTGTGTGTCTGTGGTCGCTGTGAGTATCCATGACGTCACACTTAGTACACAACATGTTAGAGGAAGAAATTTAGTACTTAAAGGAACCTGATTTATCGATTTTTTTTAGCAGGCCCGACAATACTCAGTCGGGAATCACATCTACCAGAGTTTCAGTGTTGAAAAATATTAAAATACTTTCGCTACCCTATGTAAAGGTGGTAAGAGTAGAAAGCAATATCAAGGCTTCATTATTTTTTGGTATCACATTTTCATCTTTCAACGTCAGAAAATAAAGAATAAGACCTATTGAAACACAAAAACCTTTACAAACAAGTGGTACCACAACAGAACACACGTTCTCTATTAATCCTAAATTTGAGTTTTTGGAATTCAAATTTGAAATTCAGAAATAACGAAAATGAGATCTGCGCCATTCTCTTAAGCGTTCCTTGTTGTATCAAAGGAAGAAGTTTGAAGAAAAATATGGGTGAATATATTGAGAATCTTTTTTAATAGTTTATATTAATTTCAAGCAGAAATTGCACGAAAACTCCTAGGTTTTTGTTAAATTATAAATTATATCTTTTTAAGATATGATTTTTTGAACAGAATTTGTACTTTTGGAATATTACCTCTTTGCAATATTCGAACATACATAGGTTTTACAGGAAATGGGACTAGAGCCATATATTGTATTGTTTTTTGATACATATGAGGGAAAAAATTAATAAACAAATGGTTGGCTGTTATGGGGAAACTAATAAATTAAAAATTGTCCATATTTCACGCAAAATTATACGAAAACTAATAATATATTATAATAATTGTACATAATGTAATTTCAAGAGCTTTCCCTAAACAACAGACTACATTCAGGGAAATATCTCTCTCTTAAATATTGTAGTTGTAAAAAATTCTGCACTATATAAATTTTCAATAGATTTTTTGTCACAAAGTACCCACAAATATGTACACAACTTGTTAGAACAAGTAATTTGCTAATTATAGGGACAAGGTTCATCCACTTTTTAGTTACCAGGGCCATGAAATATGAATTTTCTATAGAAAATTTCTCCGTTTTCCCGATTAACGAAGTAAGCAGAGAAAGTAAAAAGTAATATTGATTACTGTAGATTTTACAGATTTTTAAGAGACGTATTGGACCTCTTTTTATTTTTAAAACATAATCTATCCGAAAAATATGTCAATAAATGTTAGTATGCAATAGAAAATAGATGTTATAATTGGAAATTTCGAGGTTGACAGGCGCCCAGACAATGTAGGAAAGAGACGATATTAATGTAACACATTCATTTTCCTCTCTGTGGTGCATCCCCCCCCCCGCAGGTGGTGGCTATCTTCCTCCGTTGAAGAACGAGATCCTTCACCGACCTCCCTGACGGCTAGCGGGGTTTTCCCCACCAAGGTATCCCATCAGCGGGGTACCGCCGCAGTTAGGATAAGCTCTAAGCTGGTCTTCCGAAACGTGTGGTAGTGAAGTGCATATAAGTGTAATTGTGTGTTCGTAATTGGTGAAGATATGACAAAGAAGAAAATCGGAAGATCGCGTGCGGTGCATGGCTCCGTTTGTCAGGTTATTGCTCCGACATTCGCCTGGTACCTATCGGAGAAATCACGGAACACTACCGATCAGAGCAGCCAGCCGCAAGAATTCTCCTCCAGAAAGAGACTGAATTCCACCTAGGTATCTAGCGAATGTTGAAAATCCTACGACAGCCGGGACTACGATCCCTCAGTCAGAGGCATTGAAGTGATATCAGTTGATGCTCTGAGCCACTTCGCCGGTTCGGTGCCCTTGAGGATATGCAGCTTTGACCGGGGTGGAATCAGGAAGCCCGAAAGGCTGACCGTACCATCTTTGAATTCGCCTTCTGCCCAAGGGACAGCGAGGGCGCAGCGGCCTGGGGAGGTGCGGCCGCGCGTCGCGGCCGCGGCCGACGATCTTCTCCAGCCCTGCGACACTCTCATTCAATTAATATTTCATGAAGCACGCCTCTCACAAATTTTGTCTTCCTGCAGAAAATTACAGCCAATTTAACGGTGTGGCGCGAGACGCGCGGCGAAGACGCTGCGTGGAACAGGGCGGGATGGAGGCGGGCCGGGGCGAGGTGGGGCGAGGCGGGTGGAAGGGCACGGGATGGGCCGGGGAGGGGAGACAGCGGGGATTCACGGAGGCGAAACGCGTTTCCTTGCACCGTCTTGCGTCTGCGCTAAATCACTCGTGATCCGGATACACAGCTCTCTTAACATATTAGGCCCGACGGCAGCATGAAATGTGACACATAAATCTGACAACTGAATATCGATTAAAGCATAACTCTTTGCGGCTGCTTTGTGAGGCGGCGCGGGCGCGGCCAGGGGCGAGGGCGGGGGCGGCGGCGAAGCGACGTGGGCGGTGGGCATGAGCGAGGGGCGGCGGCGGCCGAGAGGTAGAAGGGACAGCGTGGGCGGGAGAGCGGCGATGGCCGAGGCAGCGCTCTGAGAGGAGCAGCCGCGCGTGGGAAGGAGGCGAAGACGGATGTGCGCGCAAGAGGCTCCGCAGAAGGCGCCGAGCGCGACGCTGGCGACCATGTGGAGAAACATCGACTTCAGACCGAAGGGCTCAGTAATAAGCTAATGGCTTTGTTAGTAGCATGCGAGTGGTATTGTGAAATAACTTTCTTCTTTTTCTTGTTTTTCGTTATGTGTTCAAAATGGTAAACTGTGGATATATGCTCTTTTCTGTCCTTTTTTAGAAATCATTGAGTGATATGCAACATGGCTGATTAAAGATAAACTAGTAGCTAGCAGCAGTAAAAATTCTGCGGAGCAAAACCACACAAAAAAGTTTACCAAAAAGTAGCAGGCATACTCTTCAAAATGAACAATTAAAATATTCTCATATAACAGTACAATAAAATTTTAACAGAATCAGTCTTCCAGAATACTGTAATGCCATAAATAAATAAATACAAATACATAGCATAATAATTTATTCAGAAAAATATTTAAAAAAACAGAACGCAGCACATATATAACAAATGTTTACTAGCGGTCGGCAATTCCTTGGAACCATACCCTTACACGGCGTCAGCTGGGTCGTAAGCAATAACACAATGAGTACGAGAATTCACTTGGTACACGCAGTATAAGAATAGATAGAATAACACAATTGCACTTTTCAAATAAAACTGAAATTGTTTAATTATTTTTGTATTTTCCGGAGTTCCTAACTAAACCATAGACATCTCTCACAAAGACGGAGGTTGCATAGGTTTCTTGCAAATTCTGCGCGGATTGGAAATAGTAATATAAATACATTTGCTTCGTAGACAATTTCATTCTGGAGGAAGTATCATTAAATATGATTAAATATGGCCCAACAACTCGAGCACGGGGGCCAGAATGAAGAGCGTATCCTACTTCTCAGAGCTGGGACGTTCGCCCCGCCATTCGGCCCGCCTATAGTCTCA
>BOPP01000115.1:3814039-3837774 GCA_017312745.1 Gryllus bimaculatus
AAAGAGAGAGCTTGCCTCCGGAAATTATCCAATTCCTGCAAAATCGCAGGCAGCATGCCTCCTCCTGCGCACGGCCGACGCGCGAATAGCAGACGCCTCCCCCCCCCCCGCCACCCGCGGGCAAGTCGAGCGCTGCACCCCAGCCCGCCTTTCCGCCCCCCCCCCCCACCGCACGCCCGCGGGCTGCGGCGAAAATAACGGAGCGGCGAACGCCACCCGCGGCCGGAGTGGTCCCCGCGCGGTATTTTCCTTTGAACGCGGCCCGGGGATCGCCCCGGCGTCGGCTCCTTCCGCTCCCCTTCCCATCCCCGCCCGCCCTCCCCTCCCCCCCGGTCGCCTCCGTCTCCTCGATGGGCGCGGCCGCCGCAAGTCGGCGCTTTCGCCGCGGCCGGCGCCGTCAAGATAAGCTGTTTGTCAGCGGCCCAATCCCACTTCTTGGCCTGTTTAATTAAGGAGTAAACATGACTCTGAACTGCGTCGGTGCGGCGCATTTGCCCACTGCCCGCGGCGCCGCGCCCGCCCGCCCTCGCGCGCCGCCACCGCCGCGCCCGCCCGCCGCGCCCGCCGAGCGGGCCGGGATTAGCAGCCGTTTCTGTCTCACCTCCGCGCGTAGTGGCCGTATGCCGCCCCCGCGCACCGGCCGCAGCGCCGTTCGTTAGGCCGCTTTGATGACCCTCGATCCCGCGCGCTCGTTTGTTGTTGAGCGCTCTTTACACAAACATTAACACCCAAGTTGGTAGACGAGGAGCGGCGACGAGGCCGTAGCGCGGCGCCCGCACGTGCCCCGCCTCCCGCCCGGCTCGCTCCTTGCTCGCGCCTGGCCAGCCCACCGCGCCCGCCCGCACACCCCGCCACCGGCTAGCTAACGGCGACGAGGGTGGTGGCGCAGCGGCGGACAGCCTTCTTCAGAGACTGTCTCCAGAGCAGAAAGGCACAACCTGATGAAGCCTGAGAGCCGCAGCGACGCAATGCGATTTCTCATATTGTATTGATTTGTCACAATCGCAACGGAAATGTATAACAAATGATATGCGAATCTTCATTTTTTTTATTTAAGGGCCACTTCGACCATCCTTAGTTCAAACCCCGCTTAAGTTTATCCACCGATTAAGTATGAAATCCGCATCGACCTTCCTTATTCGGCCAGTGTTAGTTTAATCGTAATCGGAGATTGTTCTCGCTATTATTTATCTAACCGTCTGTTACCAATACACACGTTCTCTATGCACATTGAAGCGTTATTACAATTCTCTTTAAACTTTTTTTTCCATTTGTAGTAATATTAATCCTAATTCCTTTTTTAAAATTTCCATTTTCAATTTGTGTTCTTCTTCCTATCTCTTCATGCTCTCCTTTAATTCTTCCAGTATTCATATTTCTGCATATTTTTAGTGGAGAGTTTCATTGTTTTCCTTTGCTTGTCAAATTAAATGAAATATTTTGGTTTAGAGAAGATGGCTTTCACGAGTCCCATTGTGTTTCAGTTACTTTTCTTCTTCATTCACAATGAACAATCTATTTTGCCCCTGGTGCAGATCTAGATTCATTGGTGACACTTATCTTCATTACAGACAATGATGGAACAGCACTGGCAGTTTCAGCACCTATATCTTTTCTCTATTCAACATTGTGTGGAAATTCAATGATAATAATTCAATGATTCAATCAGTTTCACATTTGGATATACCTTAATTCTGAGTAATATCATGACATTTACTTTGTTCTCTAAAGGATCTAACTTTACTGTTGTATCGGTACTTCCTAAATTAAAATGACGAAAAATAATATTAAAACAAATTCGAGATTGCCAAATACGAGATCGAAAAAAAGAGATAAGTTAACACTTCGTGCTTCCTTAGACAATGAAGCCAGATCATTGCCACCTCGATAGCAAGTACGGCCATACTGTGGCATTTAATCATGATCAGTTTAGCCAACCTAACCTCCCTGTATATGAGGAAACATTCAGTGACTCATCGTATCTCATGGACCATGGTACTCCGGTCTCCCCTACTCGTTTTTCTTTTGTAAGCGTGAGAAATGATTTTTTTTTTGTATTTTGTATATTTTAATCTTATAACTGAGATTACAGGACATTTTTATCAAAATCTGCCTCAAAGGATTATTTGTTATAAGTCTGAGTGATAAAGTAACCCACATCCCTGTTTATAAACAAGGGAGGTCTGTAGCTTTTAAAATAAATTGAAAGGTAAGTAACGTATTTATAAGTAGCTGGTAGTAGTACATTAATGACAAAATTAATAAAACTTTAAATATTTTTTTTATAGTTGTAAAATATTTTGGTACGTTGATAACTTCCAGAAACACATTTAGAAAGACGAAAAAAACAAAAAAAAAAGATTTTAAAACCTTAGACATTTTTGATTAAGAGCGGATTAAATTGCTATACTCATATAATATTTTAATTTTAAAATCTTAGTTTACCCTTTTTTGTTTACCAGAAGAATTGAAGTACTCGGGAGTAAAAACTGATAACACACAATCCTATATTTTTGACCCTTCATTTTCGAAGTGAGAGTTGTTATTATTTACTGCAGTGATATGTACTTTGTTAATGAGCAAAAAACACATTGTGTCTCTAACTGTTACTTGTGAACTTGTGAACGAATACTTGTGAACTTTTTGGACCAGAAGGAAGGTCTAGTTGAAAATATTTGTCTACATTCGCAAAAAGTGAAAGCCCTCATTTTGTGTATTATCGTTATTTCGCCAGAGATCTTGAATTATAATGGTATTTTTTCGCCAGAGATCTTGAAGTATAATGGTAGAGATTTGTATCATATTTCCTTGAGATCAAGATTTAATATCAGATTTCTTAATAGTAGAAAAGTTGACTAGCAACTGACCTGATTGTTCTCCGGGAAACTGTTTTGATTGTGTGCGTGCCACAAACATCGCCTGATCTGCCCAGAGAGCACGTAGCTGTTGTTTGTCGCACGCAACTGCTGACTGCTGCAGATTGTGCAACGTTGCAGCAGTGGCGCGCAGCCCAGTCACGTTAGGCACGAACAGAAGGGCGCTGGCACTCTCCACGATCGGGACGTGCTGCGGGCGCACTGCAGCGGTCAACATCAAGCTGCAAGCCATTGATATGCTCTGACCTGTAAACAATTTCAGTCGTGTGTGTGCTTTGAAACCTTTTTATATCCATTTGAATTCCTAATTTTATTTTTCTTATATTTCGTCTTTTGTTTACCCATTTTCAGTACACTTGGTATCATGATAAATTTGAGTTGAAAACATTTCTTTTGTAACGTATATTTTCTTTGCCCTTTAATTTTTTTGTATTAATAATCAATCTGAGTAATTTAAAATTGCCATCGGGCCTGTGAAAGAGAAATCGAAGATTCGCGAAAATCGTGGTTTTGAAATATTTAAGAAGTCAACACGAACAGTAAGAGGATCCTAAACCACTACTGGAGATAGAATTCATTGTCCACATTAACGTGTTGAAATTGTTTGCCGTACAAAAATGTATGCATTAGATACGTGTGACTCGTTTGACACAAAGCTCCTGATAATGCCAAGTTTTGAAACACTGGCCAGGAGTTCAAAGCGTTCGATTCCCCACGGCGGCAGATTTTCAACACTAGCTAGCGAGATAGGTCTCTTGATCCTTACAGAATAACCACAAGACTTCAATTATTCGACTGTTAAGCACTGGAAAGACCATTATGCCTTTTGAAGTGTGTAAATGGACATTTCACTCCAAGAAAATTAACAGCCCCAAAATTACATTCTTTATCAGTATATGATAAAATTCAGCATTTTTCGTGTTTTTAATATTTAATGGAATTGTTTTAAGTACGTAAATAGTAAATATAGTCCTCTAGACGGATTGCTAAAATAATCTTCTAAAATAAATCTTCTGTTGAACCACTTGATCAATTTCATAAAAAAAATGATGAATTTTTGACGATTAATGAATTGAACGATTGTTTTGTTTCCAAGCTCGTGAACAACTGTGAGTATCCATTTGAGCTTAGAGCTTGTCTCGGCAGCGGCGGTGCAGCGCTGCAGAAAGATACCTCGTGGGGAAAACTCTGCTAGCCGATGTTTAGGTCGGCGCCGGACTTCACAATTCAGTGCTGCACAGGCGTGTAATAATGGCTTTACCGCCACAACACCTTCCCGTCCAGAACGTGAGATGTGTATGTGTATATGTGTATGTGTATATGTGTATGTGTATATGTGTATGTGTATATGTGTATGTGTATGTGTATGTGTATGTGTGTGTGTGTGTGTGTGTGTGTGTGTGTGTGTGTGTGAGATGAAAGGAGGGACGAAGAAGAGGAAAAAAAATCCCGTGCGGTACGTGCCTCGTTACTTAATCAACGGTTCCGGCATGCACCTGGTATTGATCATATCGACCAATCACTCGATTGATTAGTTGATTGATGAATGTTTCTGGACGCGTCAACAATTAACGTCATTTGTCCTGTAAGTGTATTGTGTATTTCTATCGAAGGTAATCGCGATGGACTTCTCCCACTTGATGGCAAGACCTGGCGCCGAACTAGTCGCCATCTTGCGGGGATTTCCCCAGTAAAGTATCTTCCACCAGAGGGGCACCGCTCCAACCGACACAAGCTCTAAGATCCCGATGTATGTGGTATGCCGATGCCTGTGTGATAGTGTAATACCTGGAAGTATTGGATGAGGATAGGACAAGGAATAGCAAGAAAATATCGCGCGCAGAGCGTGGCCCGTTTCTTAGGATACTGCTCCAGCATTCGCTTGGTGTTAATAGGAGAAACCACAAAAATTACCCATCAGAACATCCGGTCGCCAGAATTCTCCTCCAGATAGTAGGTGAATTCGACCTAGCTATCTAGCTAGTGTCGGACATCCTGTGCATATCCTGCCACTGTCGACTACTACTCGAACTCTAGAACCTCCCGGACAGAGGAACATCAATTGACGCCCTGAGCCACCTAGGCCTGTGTATTGATCAGAGAAATCACAAATCAGACAGCCGGCCACTAGAATTCTCCCGCAGACAACGGACGAATTCTACTACCTAATTCGAATTAGCTTTCTAGCCAGTGTCAAAATCCACCACCAGCGGGCCAGGAACCTAGCACCTCCGAACAGACACTGCATTGTCAAACACTGCAAGACAGCACCCACTGTAACAAGCGTCACAGGCACTACAGATAGTTCCGGAAGTTGTGCTAAACTTAATGAAAGTCATTTGAACCTAAACAGATGGATATTTGTGAATCAGAATATTCTCTTTTTCAAAGATATTTAATCCCACTATCTGGATTTGGCTACTTTGAGCTTCCCTACTAATACAGAACCAAAAGAGCCTCATTTCAGTCGGGTTTTTCGTTGTTTCCTTGATCCTTCGAACATATGCTACGATGGCCCCTTGATTTGCTTCTGAACATTAATATATCAATATCTGTGCACGTCTTCTAGAGTTCAGTGGGAAATATAGTTATGCAAATGATCGTTTTCGATGTTGTGGCAGAAACATATTCCTTCACGAAGGACATGAAGGATAAGAACCCAAATTTATAGTTGATTTGCCTTTGAAAATATATTTTATTACATCGGAGCGAAGGTTTTATTAACAATTCTTTCCAAAAAGGTTAACTTATTTTTGTAATTAGAACTTAACTTGTACATGGTTTAGGCGAAGGATCCCAAAATTAAGAAACCATGCCCAGAATACACTTCTCCCCGTATAATGACCCACACAGACGTAAAATATAAATTAAAAAAATAAAATAAAACTCGCCGTGAATGTGACTAATAAAAAAAGGCACCACTAGAAAAGTATTTAATGTTGGAAACTCAGGCGTATAAAGCATATTTACATTCTTAATTTAGAAAACTGCCATTTGACGTAATTCTGAAAACTGCACAACTATTAACTTGAATTGAAATATTTAGAGCCATAAATCATAGAAAAACTGGTTTCAGGTGTAATCAAAAATAACAATATACCTGACAGAAAAGTTGCCAAGAGGGCAAAAACCTGAACTTTGAGAGTCATGCGAAAGATAAACGATCGTGCTACATCATTTCAGTAATGATCGCGTGCACGTGGACCGGGTGCCTACCGAGGTGAGGGACGGGTGACGCCTGACGATGGAACTTCCTACAAGTGAAATAGCAGACTGTTCATCAATTTCCTTTGAAATCTAAACTCAGGTGAGCAGTATCTAATTTACGGGGCAGGGGTGCAAAGTGTTTCAATTAACGTAGCTTCTTTCATGACGATCGACGGAATTTTCTTCCTAACGAACTCCTTCGAAAGACAACAAGGTGACGTCTCGACAATCGGCGCATATTTGGTTGAGCGGAATAGAGTTGACCTACAATTACACACGCACACAAAAAAAAAATTGTCAGACCCAAAGGCTTGAATCAAGTTGCTCTGTGTATGTCGACGCGCTGAATCCGAATCTGAAGCCAGAATTCCTCCATCACCCTCCAGCTTTGATAAATCGTGAAAATTTTAGTGTGTTTACGGGGATTGTTGTTAGACCCGAATACTTGACATATGTTTCTCTATGTATGTAGATGTGCTAAATTCGAACATGAAGCCATAATTCCATTTTTTTAATCGCGAAAAACCTTTATGAAATTGTACATTTCGTTTCATTTTTCGCGATTTATAAAAAACTAGAGGGCGGTGACGCAATTCTGTCTTTGGATTCAGAAAGTCGACATACATTGACAAAAGCATGTGTCAAATCATTTAGTCTGACATTGTTTTATTATTATGTGTACCTGGGTTATTATTTTTATTTGAATTCTTCGCATACAGCTTCATAGGATCGACAAGAGATAAGATAGAATCCTCGTGATTGCATCTGACAAACAATAACAGTCACGGATGTCACAAACAGTTCCCCCATATCGTCAATTATTCAATTTATCACATTAACATATGAATGGTACTACATTTGAAAACCCCATTCACGTATTTTACACTGAGGGTGTATTTTCAAAAATACCAAAAAAGAAAATTATCTAAAATAATTTTCTGAAAAACAGGATCGACGTCCACCGCAGAACTTACAACCCTGAAAGACCGTCAAAGAATCCTAATTACTTTCTTACAATTTCGCTCAGAAATTGGAAGAAAACTGCAAACCCTCTGCACATGTTAGTGGTGTCTATGACTTCGTTAGATACCCCGAAACTCAAAAATAATCTGAAAAAATGAATGTTTCGCTTTTTACTGATTAAAATGGTTGATTGTTCTCGTTGTCCTCCTATTCTCATGCTTCACATGCCAATTCTCGTCGTCAGTCGTTAGTTATGTCACAGCTCACATCACACGACAGAAAGGCTTCAAGCTGCCATCCGCCTATAAATATTTGCTATTTACGAGTTGCGTAATAGAACAGCAATTTCTGGACACATAAACTGTAGTGTACAGATAATATACTACTATACTATTGCAGTTTTTACGAAGACAGATTTAACGTTTTTGTTAAAATATTCTATTTATTTGTTGCGGCGTTTTTCAATAATATTTTATTTGTTTTTCTTGAGCAGTGTGCGTGTTACGTTTTGAAAAATCGTTTTGTGTGGTTTTGTTTAGCAGCTTTTCCCCTCTACAGATCCCAAGTAGACACACTAAAAATAGGACATTGGCATCTGAATGTTATGAAACGCAACATTGAGGGGTTCCGAGAGCATGGTTGTGTTGGCACTAGTCAACTGAAAATAAAAGAATTTAGCTTCCAAAGCGTGGATACACAGAAATCAGAAGGTCTAGAAAGCAACTTACCACACACGTAAGCGTTTATGTGACACTACCAGCACGAATTATGATTGAAACAAGACACAAAGTTATACGGATGGTACGTACGGTACGGTACAAAGTAATATGGATAATACAGAAAAGTATTTTGGGCTTTACAATATTCACTTGCTATTGCAATACCATGGTTTGACATCTGTCATCCGCAAATGCAGTTATACAGGCAATCTGCATGACATCCACCTACAAATGATTAGCTAAGGCATATCTCAGAGGTAAGAACAACATTGTACTATTTCCATATCGCAATTCTTTACTAAAAAGCAGCAATATTAGAATTTCGATATTACCTAATGTATACAATCATTATCCATATGGTCACCTTGAATCTCATAAATTAATTTAGTTTATTGTTAATTTATTGATGAAACATGGCGTTCAAGACTGCTTTTATTTAGACATTCTGAATATGTGCATGAATATATCGCAACACTTAATTAGGAATAAAGATATATTTATGTAATACTGGAAATTTCACAATTTCGATTTCCATTACGTGTAAATATTAGATTCGGTAAGATGGTTAGACATTCTCAATTTTAGATATTCTGAAAACATTAATGTCAAAATGTCAAACAATGTTATAGTGTAAGGAGTACCAATTAATGTGTAATTTCTGCAACTACATTTTGTACATGACAAAAAATAACACACTTCATTCCCGAACGCACTGTTTCACTAACGAAAGTAAATATTCTATTGTTAATTATCCACTGTTTCCGCCCCTTTTAATAACACATTTTTTTACTGTTAAATATAATAGCTACATCTCGAATAACGCTGTATGAATTGGTAAAGGAAAAAGAAGAAGGAGAAGTAACGAAAATCGAATATAACGTTTGCAAACACTTGTCAAAACTACTGCTGAATGCGCTAACATGCATTTCCCTTGACTTCCCCCGCGCCCACGCACTTACGAGACAACGTGATAACGGATTCGTATGTGATGACTGACACACAGGGGTGAACGGACGACACACCGACATTACCAAAAAGTTCGTCAAACTACTCTGTTGTTGGATACGATCGAGTTTAAATAGTAAATGAAACGTTTTCTTCCGAATAAAATGAAGACATCGCTAGTCGTAGGATTCTTTTCTAGTTGTTCTAAGAGCGGGCGTCGCATGCTACTCGTGCCCGCTGAATTTGCCCCTGCGAAGGAGAAATGAGGAAGCGAGCGCCAGGAGCAACTGCAAGCCCCCCGCCGCCGCCGCCCGCCGCCCCCGAATGCCGTCCGACGACGGCCCGCGCCGGCGGAGTCGCGTCTTCTCGAACGAGGAGCTCCATTCAACTTTCGTCCCGCGGCCAAAATAGCCCTGAATTATTTCTGCGACGGCCATCTCCGCCGCGCCTGTCCGGCTCCCGCCCGCCCGCCCGCTGCGCCAGCTATTTGTGGCGGCCGTTCGCGGCCCCGCCCCCCGTGCGACCTGCCACGCACGCCGCCACGTGGCCCCGGCCGCTCGCCACTTCCTCGGCCGCCTCCCCGGTCGCATTTGGTCCCCGCCGCCCGCCCGCCGTTCGCTCCGCCACGCTGCGCGCGCGAACCGACAGGAAATCGCCGGCTGCCACAGCTGCGCCGGGCGTCGGGGCTGCTCAGGCGATCGCTCGCAGGTGACGTGGCCACAGCAACGCGCGATGCGGGGATCACGACCTGCAGTCGGGGCGGGACGGGATGCAAGGAAAACAAAATGTGTATGCTCAGCAGTTAAATATCGCACGCAATTGTCTCTCTATTTTCACGGAATGTCGCCAGTTCCATTTTTACTTACTGGTCTTATTTCGTAAGACGCGATAATGTTGTAATCGTGCACCAGAAACCGGTGTTTTTTCGGCAGAAAAACTTAAATCCCGGTCACTAGTGACCAAATAGTGAATTAATCTTCTTTCAATGTGTAGTAAATTACTTCATCTAAGAGACTGTCAGTCATATACTCAGTCATGTACTCAGTCATGTACTCAGTCATGTACTCAGTCATGTACTCAGTCATGTACTCAGTCATACAGTCAGAAACCATGTTTTGTGGGTCCTTGGTACAGAAAAATCAATTGACGCCATAATGCCTGTCTACCCGTCTTACTGGCTCTGCCCCGTCCGACACGAGGGCCTACCGGCCCGACGCCCGTAACGAGTATTTTTGCATTATTTCTGCTTGAAGATAATGGAATTTATAAAAAAGAATTTCCCATGGCCAGTCGCCGGCGCCTAAAACACGAACATTGGGCTAAAGGAAGGAAAATCCTGTCAGGAAACCAAAAGAGCCTCTGTAGATATAGTGAATCCAGCCTCCTTACTGTAAGAGAACTCGGAAAAATAAACCCGGGTCCTCCAGATAAGGAGGTTAAGACGATAGGTCTGGACGACGACATTTGACATGGAAATTTATTTTGAAAATCGAAACATAAAACATTCAAGGCATAAACTGATGACATAATTACGAAAGTCGACAAGCATGGCCTGGATATCGGCGCCTTATCTACAACTAAGAGACGAGGAAAATATATTGAAGAAATAGGGAATTATATGCACTTATATACAGGGGTTCCAAAGCGTGTGGTAGAAGGTAGTGGTGCTACAGCAGCTCATACATTCTCTCATTGTTTCTACATATGGATGTTTTGAAAATTCTGCGAGTTCAACGAAAATGAGATCTGCTTCGATCAAAAATTGAAGAAAAGCGTTGGAGTGGTTTTTTAGAAAATGTTTGTAATTTGCATTAACTTCAAGAAGGAAGGAAGTAACAACATTTTTTTTTCCAAAAAATTGTCGACGACCTTTTAAAGATCTGATTTTTAGTTTCCCGCTACTGCATTAGAGATTAAGTTATATAATGTTGCGCGAAAAGTTATATAATGTTGCGAAGTGTTGGCAGGAAAAAATATTTCGAGGCCCTGGTAAAGAAAAAGTGGATAAATCCAGTTCCAAAATTTAGGGGGGAAAATTCTCTAGCACGTACTGTAGACAGGATCCTTTATTTGCAAGTCCTTAATACCAAAAAATCGAATGATGGCAAAACGTCCGTCCATCCGTTCGTTCGTCCGTCCGTCCGTCCGTTCGTCCGTTCGTCCGTCCATCCGTTCGTCCGTTCGTAAACAATACTAGCGGGTAAATCGTTCTGTCGATTTTCCCCAAAATTGATATTCCTCAATTGATCTAACTGATGTCACGCCTGTTCAATATGAAACCGATATTTTAATTTTCGGATTTACTTTATATAAAGTCCCTGGGACATTTGAAAATTTCCAAAAATGTCTCCTTCGATTTTGATAAAATTTTGTTGATGGATAGTGTGAGGAAGGTGCAGTAAGAGAATGGTGCAGGTTTCACGTTTTAAATTTCTAATTTTTCGAAAATTGCAAAAATTCAAAATTTTTTCGCGATCTAACTACAACTAAAATTACGAAGTTAAAAAGTTTTCACTTAATGATACCTATTTCTCAAAAATAGAATATGAATAAAGTTCATGTACAATTTCCGGAACATTAGTGCACTTATCGCGTAATTTTGCGAGAAATTACTGGCGAGAAAGTATGTGCTGTTTCAGCTCCACTAGCTTACAACAGTTTTAAGACTAAAGTCTATCTTCAAATTTGAATTTTATTGGAATCTTATCATTTTGCAATTTTCGAAAGCACAGTTCTCCGGAAATGTGACTACCGCCATTTTTACCATTCTTTGATACATTAGAAGGAAACATTTTCAAGACAAAATTGAACCTGTTATTAAGGAAATGTTATTGAGGATTGTTCTAAAAATTGCCTATATTTCAAGCATATTACGCGACCACAACACATATTTTCAAAAAGTTGAACATGTTATTTCAAGATTACTTTAGAGAATTTATTTCATTAAAAAAATCATCAGTATTGTAGTTGTAATAAGACGCCGGCCAAAATTGAACTTTTGAAATTTTCAAAAAATTAGGGATTTCAACGAAAATGAGACTTGCACCGTTCACCTAAGCGTCCTTGGCGCTATTTCAGAACAAAGTTTACTCCAAAAATTTGGACACGATTACAATACTTTCTCTTCTTACTTTTTACTTTTAAGTGTCTACCATTTCTTTACTTCTTGAGTATGTGCGAGAAACTAAGAGTAAACATATTAAAGGAAGCTAACAGCAAAATCTCAATGTGACAAAACAGAATACTTGAAACCGAAGAAAGAGACCCACATAACCATTATAAAGGATGTTTACTCCAGGGTAGCGTTTGATGGTAATAAAGATCTTATATAGAACGTTGTTACTAAAAACCCAACAACTAATACTGGAACACAGGATTGAAAGCAAAGAAACACGAGAGATGAATGGAATTGCCCTGCAAGAGTGGGCAAACTATTATAAACTGCTGTTAACCGAAGACAGAGCACAATATGTAATATAATATAATTCATTTAAACCAAATACAGTATAAGGTTTTCTTGTAGTGAGCTACCGATACTCTCACCAGATGAATCTGATTCCTAGGAAGTTTGTTGTCAATTCATGGTAATATATTCCCACTTTTAAATAAGTAATTTTTGACAAAGCTATTGATTCTAAAATAAGTAGGAAAAGTTTCCCCAGAATATTATGCCATATCTCATGTGCGAATATACATTCACAATACACATTCAAAGAGTTGCATGAAGGCTCTCTGACTGACATAATTCTTAATGCATAGCATAATCGAGTTGATTTATAGTTCAAGACATTTACTTTCATGATGGAATTGAAAGAACCCAACAGTTTTGTTACCTTAGCGTCAGACAATTGCTAGTTGAATTGCAAAACGTATTTGAAACCGTTTCCCTAGTTTACTATTATTTGCTCATTACGAAAACAATTTCAAACATCTGAAATCGTACTGCTTGTTGTTTCTTTTCTGCGATGAGTATTCTTATTATCAGCAAAGAGAAATATTCCATTTTAAATGGAAGAGTGCATATCGATTACGAATAGAAGAAAGAGATCGCTTAATAATAGAATCAATCGCCTAATAGAAGGAAGATCGCCTAATACAAGAAAGTCAAAGTCTAAGATCAAACTCTGCGGGATCTCAAGACGAATTTGCAATGAATGAAGATGGGTCATGATCTTTATGTCAGTATGGTATTTTTACTCTTTGCGATCGATGTTCAAGGTACGAAGATATCCAATGTAGGTCAATGCCACGAATTCCACATGAACGTAATTTTGAAAGCAAAATTGTGTGGGCATTGACATCCAATGCTCCATAACTATTATTATGTGTTTCATTTTGATCCATTTATGAAGCTACATCTCTAAAGAAACGGTCTGCTTCCATAATTTCGATTTTCTAAGTTCATGTTGACAATTTGAAATCGCTTCGTCTTTCCTGAGAAAATGTATCTATTCGTATGTAAAAAAGCCTCTCTAATATTTTGAAGTAAAAAAACGAACGAATGTTAAATTGGCCTATAATTTCAAGTTAAATGTTTCTTGCCTTTTTAACATTAGAACGACGGAATCAGTCATTTTGACTTTTTTCAAGTTTTAGTTTTCTTTTGTGCCTATATTTGTAGGTTTATATTTGATATTTTGTGATCTTTATTATTTAATAATGTTCTATAAAATGTGGAAATTTAATTCTTTTAGACATCTTACTATTGGCGATAATACTTAATTCGTTATGGTTTACCCTCAACGACAGGTAGCAGTCATAATTACTACTTGTTTTCAAATGCGATTGGGACACGACAAATGACAAGAGCTCTAGCCAATCTTCATTCAGACGCTGGACTGTGCAAGGACGAGAATTTTATACCATCGATTTAGCTGGAATCAATTCCTGGATTCTATATGAAAAGGTTTTGGGAAACAATCTCCCCCAGCGTATTTACTGAACTTGGCTGAAGGACGTCGCGCACCACTGCTTCAGACTCGAAACGTTCAAAGATGTCTTCACTTGTCACAGAGAACTTCAGTGCAAACAAACATGCAAAGGACGAATTATCTTTGAAATTGCAATTTCGAAAATCCCGCGTTTCTATTGATGAAATGGTCTTTCACGAGATACATCGCAACAGAATGGCAACGTCCGGACACGACAGACTGTGATTCACAGAATACTATTGGTGAATATTGTCGATGTACGCTGTAAGTATGTCTTGATACATGATTGTGTAATAACCTATATGCTTAAAAAACGTTTTGTGCCACATATAATATTCAAATGATAAAACGCAAAAAAATTGTAACCTTATATTTATGCATTCATACTGCTTTCGAAGGCCTTCTGCTTGGGTGTTTAATTGATAGACGTCTTTTACATTAATAAGGTCCTTGATTATGGTATAATAATGGTATAATATGGTATAATTCAAGGACTGGGAGCGCTTTTCCAAGTAATCAAGCGAAGCTTGTATGAAATTATTCTTGTTTGTCTGTGCAGTATGCTCCGAATACTGCAACATTTTTTTTGCTTTTGTAAGTAAGAAATGTCTACTGTCACTAGTTGTAGAAATAACGGTATATTCGTTCGTATTGAGTTGGTTTGGAATTTTTCAAGCGATAGTTGCATTATTATAATATTACGTAACCGTTCCCAAAAATGCGTGAAAATATATACTATTGTTGCTCCACTAGTTTACTACTTTCCAGAGTGACTTAGTTTTCTAGTTGGCGTTCAAAATATCCTGATAGTTTTCCATGTTTGTCTGTGGTATTACTTTCCTTAAAATGCTATTATATATTCGGAGTGGACATGGGAGTCGTGTTCATGTTACGATGATTATCAAGGAAATTAAATGACGAGTGGGTGCAGGATAATGTGGCGCAGGCGCGAGGGCGGCGCAGATTGAAGAACGTAGTGTCGTGTGTGCAGGATTGAGACAGACCGGGTTAAGGCGGCGCGTGTTGAGGCGGCGCGGGCAGGTCATGGGCTGGGTGGACGGCCCGCCTCCCGCCGTTGTGTGGGCGGCGGGCAGTGGACGAGCAGGCGGTGGATCTCAGGCGGTGGGTGGCGGGCAGAGGGCGGCGGGCGGCGGGCGGCCCGCGCCTGGCGTGGGCGGTGGCGCCGACGGCTCTATTTCGAGCGAGGCCGCGCTGTTTGCCGAGTGATAGCAGCGGCTGCGTCACTTCGTTCGCTCGCGCAGGGGCCTCCCTTGCGAATGCCCCCCACCCCCATCCCCTCCCTCGCGGCCAGCGCCGCCCACTGCACCTATGAAGGGATCGGGTGCTCAGAGGCCCCAAGGTTTCACTCAGCAATTTCAGTATGTATACAAAGACTTTTATCCATCAATGTTTTCATTGCATATTTTATTACACTTTATACGTTACATAATACAAATATTTTACATTTAATTCATGCATTTAAAAATGTTTTGTTTTATTAATTAATTTTTGAAAGCGGAAAAGGTTAAAATAAGAAAATTCAAGAACGTTCAATAAAATAACTTGGTGTATAGAATAAATATAAAATAAAATATCACATTCAAGCCAAATTTTAAATAGTTGGTTGCACAAACTTTTCAAAAGCTTCAAACGTAATATGTTTTGAGACGTTTGCATATCTCTAAGCTTTGATTTCAACAAGTAAGGAATTAATTGATAATTATTTCGTTTCTGGAGTCTACTCCAAGACACATTCTACGCTGTTTTGGTTGCATAGAGCAGATGTAAGAGCAGTGACAATAAATCAAAATGCAGATATGAAATCTAAGATGAAAGACGAACATGAAAATATAATGTATTTAGTGACAACTGACACTACACGAAAGAAATAAAAATCAAATTAACTTACTTCACGTGCTTTTTCTGTCTTTATTTATTTGCTGACAACGTCCATAGAAAAGAATTCATGAATGCAATTACACTGAACATTCCATTAGTGCTGTCATAAGGCACTGATTACATTATGATTATAATAGTAATTAATAATTGTAATAAAAGGATTTCAATAATTATTGAAACCCAATTGTTACAATTTCTGTCATCAATTAATTGAACATGAAAAGGGATGACCTTTCATTTAGAAACAGTTTGTCCGCTAGTCATCTAAATTGATATGCTTCAGGATAGTAACAAACTAAAATAATCATTACCCCTCTTTCTAAGTATATAACTATTTTAATATTTGGAAATTCAAAATGTACATTGGAATTAATTCTTCATTGAAGTCCACATAATTTTTCGCACACGACAATAATTATCATCATCGAAAAATTTAAAGTGTACACAAACAAAACCTTGGAACAGGTTCTCTGCATTCCAAGACATGTTCCGTATGTACCCCAGAAATGATGCCTACCTCGCTTTGTTGGTACATCTCTTCACACTCATTTATGTATTGTACAAGGACGGGGTATTGATTCTGGGACTCAGGGCAATATGCGCAGATTGTACGTGTTCTTCCTTACGTCACATAGTTCTATTCTGTTTCGACGAATGTAAATCGAAGACATTCTCTCGAACAATTGAATACATAGTATAGCACCAATTACAGGTGCACATTACTTATCGCTGACTCGAACAAGCGCATTACCACAATATTCCGCCGCACCATGTGAAAAATGAAATAACTGCCCTCTTGCATATACAAAAACCACTGAGAAGAAATGCTGCGCATAGAATGTTGTAGATGCACAATTGGCTATTACATTAGCGGAAGGGTGACGAGAAAGCAGTACAATCATTACAACGTGACTCGCGTGATCAATAAAATCTGCGCTTCAAAGAATGATTGTATGTTACATCAAGACAGTGTTGTTATTTACATTATTCGATTACGATGAAAACGAACGTTGGTGATGAAACATCTGAAATCGTTTTACAATTTTGTCGCATCAGATGATGCAGTTTTCTTTGCAAAAATACAATTTGGAACGCTGAATTATCACTATGAATAGATACACTTAAGTGCACAAATACTTTGTTAAATGTGCATCACTATGATGTGTAGTGGTGTTCGAACCACATAATGTGTAACTAAGTATATATGATTGTCGGTCATTACGTCCGAACATTACAGACTCATTTGCGTCACCCGATTACGCGGTTTGCCTGTGTGCATGAGCTCTCTCGCGGACGGAGGCCCTTGTGTCATGTGTTTGTAATGGTAGTAATTGATTATTTTGTGTCTCCAGGAGTGTCTGCTGCTATGGTTATTAGTGCCGTGATTGTATTGCATGTAATATACCGGGACGAGACGGCGTTTCTGCCACCGCTAGATTCTGATATCTGATACTGCACTTCACGACGCCTTGCTGGTTTCTCCCCTCCAGGAATCTCCGCCCACGAAGCACCGTCCAAGCTGGCACATGCTCTATGCTCCCGTCTGATCCCCCGATATGTGTGGTTGTGCAGAGTAAGAAGGGAGGAGAGGACAAGGAGGAGGAAGGGAAGCGCGGGCATGTTCCATTGCACGTTTGATAAAGGATTGCTCCGGCATTTCCCTAATGTTGAGAGAAAAGAAAAGCTCGAAAAACCACCGACCAAAGCAGCTGGCCGCTAGAAGTCTCCTCCAGACAGTGGTTCAATGCGGCTCAGCTCTGTAGCTAGTGTCAAAAAGCCGTCACTGTAGAACTAGAATCCTAGGATCTCCCAGTCAGAAATACAGCAGTAGCAACAGGAACGCTCTCAGTCGGTTTGAGATTGTGGAATATCTCGAAATTTTTATACAAACTACAGCCTAGGCTTTAGAGCGCCAATCACGGGCGCTTTGAATGGAGGCAGAGTTTGGAACATACTCGTAAATATAGTCGATTTCATAATAAATAAAAACTGGTTACGTTACTCTGCCGAAGTTAGTCCCCACTGACTTATCAAAGATAATGTGTGAATTCAAACCTTGGCTTGACGTGAACCAACACGCAATATTGACGGTATCTTTCCAGATGACAGGATGGGCCGTAGGGAGATGAGGGATTTGTCTATTATCCGGCCCTAGGGATGGTCAGTGGGAGGGAATGGGCAACGAAGGTCTGCGGGTGGTCCTGTACGTCCTACTACGGTATCCCCCAGCAAATAATAACATTCATTCCTGGGCTACCATTAATAAAATGAAGATAAATGCTGTAAAAAGTAAATCATTAAGCTTTTCGAAATCAGCAAAGAAGGTTTTTGAATACCATGGGCGGCGTTTCTTCACAAGATCGTGTTTAAGTATTTGGGTGTCGTATTACCGCCACAGACTTGGGAGTGGGGAACACGTTACTTCTTTGCCCCGAAAGGTTTGGAGTTCACTTACAATGTTTGTAATGGACACTTAAGGGAACCAATGCGAAGTCGAAAATAGATACATTTTGTTAGGCCGTTCTTGATGCGCGATCAGCTGGATGGGTCCACGACTTAGGTCAGATTGAGAGTTAGAAAAAATTCCAAAAGAGCAATCAGATTCATAATAAGGATTTCGAGTGTCAAATCCACCCAAATCTTGTAGGGCCCTCGGGGCGAAAGAAAAAAACCGATTGTGCTGCCTCTTCAGGCGTACAGTAAGTCCCTGAATGGGCAATACGAGATAGACTCCACTCCAGGTGTGGAACGTCAAATGCCAAATAGTGATGTGAGGTCCGCGTGAGGTCTATTATTTGTAATCCCGTCCCGGTACCAAATTGGAATGAAACCTGCGCGGTCGTACGAGCTTTTCTTGGTCTGTTGTGTCATTTAGAGCGACTTAATAAGCTTGTAGCTGTATTGTACCGCACAGCTCGATACACCAGTTGTAGATTTTATAGATAAGTGTTAGGTGTTGTGGTGCGAGCTACTTTATTAGATATTATGCTACAGAAAGATGTGTGAAGTTGTGAGTGGAGTGTGATGTTGTGTAATGTGTTGGTGAGTGAGTGAGTGAGAATGCGGCAGTCGGGGGGAGAAACCTCAAATGCTTAAAGAGCTATTTAAAAATCACATTGTGTTTTATATTTAAAAAAAAATTGTGTTACCTGGTTAATTTTTGTAGTGATATATGTGCATGTTTACTAGGGTAACTAGATATTGTTCTGCATTTATGTAGGCATGTATAATTTGTAGGGCAGTTGTGTGTGTGTTGTGTTGTGTGTCGTGTATGTGTGAAGTGAGGTGAGCATTATGTATAGGAAGTGTGTTGTGTGTTGTATGTATGTATGCATGTGTTGTATATATGTGTGTGTATGGTGGTGTATTGTGCCTTAGATGTTATTCAGGTCTGTGTATGTTTAATAATATTGAGGCTCGTATTGCTCGAAGAAGTGTAGGTGTAATTGTTTTTTATGGATGGTAAATTGTTTTTTGTTATTATAAATGTTTCTTATTGTACACTGTTGGGTTGTGGCTACCACCTGGCAATCAGCCAATTGTAGCCAAATAAATATTATTATTAAATAGTAAACAACTGTTACAACCGATCACCCGATCAGAGCAGCCGACTGGTAGCATTGTCACCCAAGCAGTAGTAATATTTTACCGCACTGTTTACCTGTATCGACATACGTTCTCAGGACCCAAACCTGGAATATCCCGGTGTACAAAGCTTCAGCTGTGAACTCGCAACTTCATAACTAACACAACCTGTTTCCCCACTCTCAGCAGTCCACTAATCTTTCCCAACGAATCAGTTTGGAGCCGGCTACCAAAACAAACAGGGGTGCCAGGGAGTGTGTATGAAACTGTGATAGATCATCACGCATCAATTTATGCTGCTACGTGCCTTTCAGGAATAACGAACGGAAATCACGGGAGAATCGCACCGCTTTAATGCGCGTTGAAATGAAGACCACGTGATTCGAATGAAGCCCCTCAAGAGACACTACAAGGGGATTGGTAAGGCTCCATCGCACCTCAGGTTTTAAAGTGAACAAGCCTCATGCACATGCCACGAACTCAGTTTTGTGGAACATATTCCCGCTCCTCGGTGGGTGTCGTCAGCTTACTGGCCTTTCTACCGCCAGATCGCAAGTTCAATCACGTCTGAGGTGCTTAGAAAATCCAAACTTGTTTTGTAACAGTTATTTTAAGTTTTGTACGGTTATGTAAACTTGCGGCATGTAAATGAACTCTGGCTAAATGTCCGACAAAATTAAACCATCCAGCTACTCCTGGCGTAATCAGTTACCATATTCCGTTAATCTGAGAGTGCTAGTTAGTTTAAGTACTGTGGAGCCCTCAAACACAAAATCATGGTGGGGCATCCCCCGAAGAAGAAAAAATCCTCAAGAGAATGCTTAAATACAAGCTTTCCGTTCAGTACAATATTGAAGTAACACGTACTCTAGATGTAAAAATATTTTATGACAGTTTTCGATTTTTTTTTGCCGCAAAAACTTCCCATGAACATGGGTTCCCAAAGAATTGCTTATTATGCTTGTAGATAAATGTGTCCCTGCTTCACGTAATGGGGAAATGTTATAATGAACACTGCCGTGGCATTGTCTGGCGGCAAATATGGGAATCAAAATCTACTCGGAACGGAAGCCTTATAGATTGCAAATTACAAATATTCCCGAAAATTATAGACGGAAAATCTGAACTGAAAGGAATCACACACTATCCGTCCAGGCATTGGTAAGCGGATAGGGCGAAAATGACCGATCAAAAACTACCGATTCATTTCCTGCAATTCTCCACTAAGAATCTTCAATTGAAAATCTGCTACCACCGAGGCTCACATTTACACTTTCTGTCTACGAGGTTTTAGTAATTTCCAGGTCTCAATTCAGTCAAACCTCAAATGGAATGTTCATATAACAGAATTAAATATTAAATTAAGTTAGTTATGATACGCATTCAGAATTCTTTCAAATTCTGTCAACCTCCATGCAGCTCATTACGTGTATTTTGCAAATGTGCATTCCCATCTGACATGTGGCATAATATTCTGGGGACATTCGTCATATAGTAGATTCAGATATCATACAAACATTTAGATTGCAAAAGAAAATTATTCGAATAATGAAAAAATGCCATCCGCGTTATCCGACAAGTCTCTCTTCATTGAGCTTGGATTCTTACCATTGCCTTGCCTATTTATTTACGAATCAGCAATATTTTTCAAAACTGACTTACTTAACGGTGGGAACATATTTTCATACAATACTGATATTCATAATTACAACACACGTCGTATAAATCACATTCATGTAGTGTCATTATCAACAGCTCACTACCGGAAATCCACATACAATGCATGCACGTTATTTACAACGCATTGCCAGATGACATTAAACTTTTGAAGCCGGTTCACAAATTTAAGTTAAAAGTAAAATATTTTCTGCTACATAACTGTTTCTATACAATTAGAGACTATGCTGATTATCAAAAGAAAAATAATGTATATTTTAACAAAACAGTGATATATAATCCATTAGTTTACATTTTTATTTTATAATGTTTTAAAAGACTTAATATGTTTGTAACAAATAATTTACTTCAGCTTCCGGGTCAATGACCCCCATCTACATCAGGTTTTTGCGCAGTTTCCCTGATCCATTGAGCAAATGAAACAGATGGCCCCTTGTTTTGCTTCTGGACGTAAATGCAGCTTCACTATGCGCACGTTTTCTTGAACTCTCCTTTTGTTTGTAGTGGTAGGGGTAGAGGTAGGGGTGAGATACTATTTTGTTAGCAATGCAGAAAAATCAAACCTGCAGTTCGTCTACCTTTGTAAATAAGTTTTCTATAACTCGGGAACAAAAATTTCTAGTTTTTCAAAGGTTGCTAATCACGCGATTTCTTAAACTATATTTTTATTTATTTATCATTAACTTTTACTCACCCTTCAAGTATTTATAGTTATAATGGGAAGTGGGAAGGGATTCTGGAACTCAAGAAAACATGTGCAGATGATCTTCTCCCCCATACGTCACATACGGTTTTTACTTTTTTTTACTAAATAAATCCAAATAGATTCAAATCCAATTGCGATCTCTAATAACACACGTAGACCACACCCGGTCAGCGTTGAGGTACAAGTCAAGAAGTAGGCCTCTGGTATCAAATTGATGAAAGATGGATTCGTTGTACAAGCTACAGGTGATACAAGAACAATATTAATTTCAGTTAAACTCAGCTGCCTGCTCTCTGGTACATCTCAAACAAGTAAAATATCTATATAAGCAAAACTCCGAACAAATGTACGAGACAAAACGGACAATGAAAAAATGGGTTGCAAGCATGCCGGTGTGACAAAACACGTGCAACTGAAAAGTAATACAGCTCCCGATAACCATCTCCAAATAGCCTATAATTAGGGATCAGCCAAGTGGGAACCGCTGCTAACCGTAGTCCATATTGCGTAAAGAAAACAGTGGGTAATGGAATGCGAGACACTTTCAGCTTTTGGCAACGCGTCATCTTTTTTTGTCATAGGAGCTACCCTTTGCTCAGTTTCATCGGACGCTTGGAGAAAACCCAGGCACGAAATTACTGCCTGTCGACTGCAACAAACCTGCTAGTACGGTGGATTTTCCGTCATAGAGTAAGGTGTCATTCGAATCTTCATTACAGATTGTCTTTTGTGAGTAATTTTTACTTTGAAAGATGTATTGGAGAAGGATCTTTGATATTTTCAAGCGAACAGCTGTAATTCACTGTGTTCATGAAAAATGTATCTAATCGACTCACAGTTAAAAATCTAAAAATACATCAAATATTTTCAACAGTTTATTTCCCTGGTACAATTCCTTTCTCTAACGAAGTGAACTCAGAATCCATGTTTTGTGGGTCCTTGATACCGAAAATCGATTGACAGTGAAATGTCTGTCCGCCGGCCGTCAACGCTACCGCCTAAACCGTTCAGCAGATTTTTTCCAAAATCGATATCCTCCAATCCATTTAAACGAACTCGAAGCCCTCTAAATTAGAAACTCATTTTGATTTTTGTGGGTACTTTGCATGAAGTTTCAACAAAATTTTATCAAAAATGGCACCGAATTTTTTATTGAAGTTTGTCGTCGGATAATGTAAAGGACGCTACAAAGAATAGCAAATGTCTAATTTTCGTTGAAATCCCTCATTTTTCGAAAACTGGAAAAGTTCATTTTTAATTATACGAAATAAAGATTCGTTTTTGCACGTGAAATTAATGCAATTTATAAAAAAAGCATTTCTCGAAAATTGCTCCGACGTTTTTCTTTGATTTTTTCACGGATTGAACACGAAACGTTTAAAAGACTGGTTCCTGTTTTATTCTGAATTAACAAAAATTGAAAATTTTGAACTAGTGTGAGTAAGTATGTGCTGTTGTACCGCCACTAGTTCAATCAGCGGAAGTTTTTGTATTTCATTTTCTGTCTGTTAATACAGTCACAATTGGACAGCGAAACGTAGACATGGCGCCGAAACTGACGCACCATGCTGAATTAAGTTGACAATTTGACGTAAAATTTTAATAATTTTTTATAGACGAAAATAACTTATTGAAATTCAATCCTCAAACTTAAAAAAATATATTTGGGTAAAAAAGTAGTTGTATTGAATAAAATGTAACGGAAAGGGATGAATGTTCCTGATTTAATTCGCATGATGTCAATGGCTTATGTACTCGGTGAAAGTATTTTCTGCCTATAACAGCATGCTTACGCTAATACTTTTAGTTTGCGAAAACACACTTCTATGTATGCATTAAAAGATTTATTTTGAACATTTTTGGATTCAAAAATCAAATTTTCCATTTCTGATTTCAGAGAAAAAATAATCAGCCAAATGTTTATTTTTCCTTTGCATTTTCTTTTGAAACGACCGCTCCCGTCTGCAACACTCGAGCTTCAAATCTGAGAAGAGAGACCCTCGCAGCCGGGCTTGCCCATCCCCGGCGGTCATTATAAGCGCTCAATTGTGCATTCGCTTGCCCACACGCCCCCGAAATAATGTTCCGTCCATCACACGCAGTGCGTGCGCCTCGCCTGCCGCCCTCGCCGCCGCCGGCCAACTGCCTCTCAGAGCGACGGTGCGCGCGGGTGGCGAGCGAGTCCCGTGGCGTGCGCGGGGCGTGGCGTGGTGGGGCAGGGCGTGGC
>BOPP01000115.1:3845766-3873528 GCA_017312745.1 Gryllus bimaculatus
CGCGAGTTGCGAGGGGCGGTGTGCAGAGGCGGGGGTGCGAGCGGCGTGCGAGGCGGGGTGCGCGTGGTGGGAGGCGTGAGGCGGGGAGCGTGCGGTAGCAGCAGCGCCCGGGAACACAGCGTGCGGGCTCCGCCACCGCCCCGCCTCTTTTAATTCCGCGCCTCTTCTCTTTCCCGTCTCGTTCACACTATCGTCGGAGATAACGAGAATTCGCTCTCCGTCCGCACGCCCGCTCCGCTGCGCTCCGCGTGGCTACCTGTATGCAAATCGGGCGGCGCGCGCTCGCCCCCGAATTAGCATCGTCTCCGGCGTTGTTTTCGATCGAGCGTCGCGTGGCGCGGCGGGCCAGTGGCGATCCGGCGGACGGCGCGACCGCAGAGAATACAGGAAGATACCATTCCTCATCCCTGCAATGAAAAAACGTTACTTCTCGTAATTATAGGACCCAGCCTTAGATAGTTAGCGTCAATACCCACACACAGTCACCTTTAACTTCACAACAAATCCCACTACGTACAAACCCCACGAACTCTCCAGCGCCAGCCCATACCGTTTAACTCCCAGCCCTGATTTGAATTTGCATCCAAAATACGCTAACTATTCATGTCATCCGGTTCTCCGGCTTCGTTCATTCAAAGTTTCTGCGCTACGCTTTCTCCTCACCGCCTAAGTCCACACTCCACACTCCGTTGGCCGCCACGCTTTCCACTTTCCTCTCTCCACCAACGCCTTCACCATACCTGCCCACACACCGTTCACACCCTCCCCCCCACCCGGCCCCGCGTCCTCCACCCCGGTTCCCCTCTCCGCCCCCACTCAGCCCCTCCCCGCGTCGCCCCCACCCCCCCGCATCCCGCGCCCGTGCCGCCCCCGCCATCCGCGCCCCCCCCTCTCGCGCCGGCCCCCGCAGCACGCCCCCGCCCCTCGCCGCCCCTAGCTGCCTCACCCGCCCCTCAACCTTACCACCATCACCACACAATCCACCTCCGCCGCCGCCTGTCACAACCGCTCCTTAGGCCCATTAAGCCGCCCCGCCACCCGTCACCGCCTGCCCCCCCCGCCCCCGCAAGCCTCCACTCCGCTCCCCTTGGCCGCCCCCCCTTCACCCCCTGCCAGCTGCCCCCAAACCCTGCCCCCCGGTCTTCCCCCCTCCCCCCCCCTTCCCCCATCTTCCCGCCCCCCGCCCCCGCAGCCCCCACCCTCCTGCATGCCCCCTCACCCGCCCTCCACGTACACACTCACCATACCACTGCCCTCCCCTGTCACAACCCTCGCCATACCTCCACCCGCCACCCCACCCACCCGCCCGCCACCCGCCCCTCTGCAGCCTCGGACTGTCTTCTTTTGCATCAACTCTTCGCAACCATAAATGCTCTTAATAGGCGTCATTTGCAATTTACCGTCTCCTCTCGGCCCTTCCCATGCAAAGCTGCCTCTTTCTCGCCCGTACATTGAGGAATCCAATGACCCCGAAACCTATGGATGTGTAAAAAACTATCACTTTTCTATGAAGTAATTTTCAGGCAATAAACACAAAATATAAATGAAAAATAATTATCATCTTCTAAAATATCTAATTACAAAAATTAAAACAAATAGAGACAGTAAATATTCGCGAATTATCTAATTCTGATTAAGATATAAAATATATTAATATAATAATTAAAGAGTTTGATACTAAAATTGGCATTACAATAAAAAAAATAAAACAAGGAGTGAAAAAACAGCCTAAAATATCTCTCAAAATTTTATCGTATCTCATATTTTGGGTAAGACTTTAACCTCACCCTCTAAATAAATAACAATGAGTCAAACATTTCATCCATTATGCAATCAAATATCTTAATTCATTATAATTATAATATTAAAAAGAGTAGAAGAGAACAGATTGTTTGAACATCTTTGAACACGCATAACTTTTTTTTTTGTATATCATATTAAAAAAACCATTGTTCAAAATCATCCAATAAAAATCATTACAACACAAATCAAAATACAATAAAATCAAAATATGTCAATTCCACATCAAGCCAAAAAGCAGGACAGATATAAAAATCTATGAAATTCTCAAAACAGCAGCACATATTCCACTGAATACAATACTAAAAAACTCCACAAAAAGTGTATCAAAAACATTCATTATTCTATATACTATAATACTTACACCGCCCAAAAAAATATATATCTACTTAGAATTGCCTGATATGCCTCGACAAATCTAAAATAATTCACTTCAACAAGCATAAAGCTTAACATCTAAACATATTGCATTAACTATTACCAAACATTCCCTTTCGGCTTCGATTCGTCCTCCCGCAATCCCCTCCACTTTCCCCACATAAAGGACCCTGCCAGTGGCACCACGGTGTCCGGCCTCATCCCTACACGCCCCCCTGACCCACGAATTAGTCCCCGCCCCGCCGGTCCTCCGTTGGTCGGCCTGGCAACCCCCCGCCGCCCCCCCCCGCCACCCCCAACCCCCTCCTCTCGCAACACTGCTCATCCTCCCCGCTGCCCGACTGCACCTCTCCTCGCCCCCTCTACCTTTCTCGATAAACCCGGGGGTCGGGATAAAATTTAGCATCTCATATAAAAGAAAAATGAAAAATAAAATAAACAATTAAAAAAAATTTTATGTTATATCTTTAAAATGATCATACTCATTTCAACACATTGCATGTACAAATCTTTTATTTTTAAAAAGCCAAAGATATCTTCCACCACAACCCATATTCCACTGTCATACTTTAAACAAGGAAAAAAGTTGTAACCTAACGGTATCTAAAAAATCATAGATATTATGAACATTCTACTAAAAATAATGTGCGTGAATCTGAAACTTGAAAAGCATTCAAATTATCATTACCTATTTAAATGATTTAACAATGAATAACTGTAATACGACATTATTGTACTTTCATAAAAAGTCAGATGGTCAACATGACACTTTTATAACCCATAGAACTATGACGTTTAAGCCTCGATGTCATCCCCTGAGATGTCTTACATACATTCCACATATGCCGGGGAAACGTTTTGCGTCGTGCAATGCACCTCTTACTACGTCAATACTTCTCTTAATTGGGATTTCTTAAAAATCTTCAAAGGTTTCTTAGATACGGTATAATCCCAACAAATAATAATCAGTATTACGATATCTTCGCATCTTGCTGCTGTATAATTACGGATAGATGCTTTGAAATTACGTTTAGATATCCCATATATAACAAAAACAAACTATTTAATAAATACAAAAAAAAAAAAAACTGGAAGATTGAAAATTAGGTTACCTTTATATACAAGAAACAGTTTATGAGATGCTCTCAGATTCTATGAAAAATCCATTGAAATCAACCTAAAAATACTCAATAAAAAAAAATACTAAAAATACTGAAAGATAACGGAAATTCCAATTGTTTAAACGCTCATTTAAAAAAAGGAATTTGTTTATTAACTACTGCAATATTATGAACTTCTAACCACATTTAACATATCTTCAAGTAAAAAATACCAACCTGAAACAAAGTGGGTAAAAAGAAAAATACTAAAGCCCCAGAAAAGATTACATACAAATCAAATAATGACAAAAAATAACCAAACTATCCTTTCTATTACCTCACTTGTAGTCATAAATCATTTACACGTTAGCGAGCTTATAATGGCCCCACTAGAAATGACATGTCATCAGAATCCCCTTATGAAACTTCGTTAATGCACAACTATGAAAATCAAAACACTCCCCAATGCAAAGCATAACAATAATGAACTCACCTTTTAGTTAACATATGTAACAGTTGTAATTTTGACTAAATAAAACGGCTCCTTCCGTTTCTCTGACGTTCTTCCATTCAATCGTCGTTTATTCTTTTTCTACATTTTTTATCAATCTATCTTATTGCTAGTCAGATCTTATATTTCTTTCCTATGAAATGCAAATTATCTATTTCGTGTGTGTTCATGGGTCAAAATCACTACCGTCTCGTGGCAAATGCATGTTAAAATATATAAATTAGACCACAACATATATTTATATAATACTGAATGACAATATTATGCTAGCCATCTCTCACACGTATATGTACATTACAAACATATTTGTTCATAAATTCCCAAGGTTCTATAAAGGAAAAATTTAATCGTTCAAAGTGTCAAAGACCCCACCGGCGTAATCACCCCGTCTTGTACATCAACCGTCAACCAAACCTCCTGCCCTTGTGGGTATCGCGAGAAATGAGTTAAATTTTTACACCAATTAGATAATATTATAAATCAAATATAAAATTGTAGTTGTCACCCATCGTATCTCCCGTAAAAGACCCAGCACGCACGATGACCTAGCGAGCCCTGCGGTTAACGACGCGTCTCGCGAGCCTTTGGGTGGCCCAGCGATTCGTCGGCCGGCGGTCACCTCCCGCAGGGTCTGCGCGGCCGAGCGCCAGGAGTTCCCACGCACCTTCCCGGCGCCAACCTCAAACGGCCGCCCAAACTCCGGCCGCCGCACACCAATTCCAGGGAAGACCCCCACTGGGCTCCCGTTACGCCGCACGGGGCCGGCGATGCCTCTCTTCAATGCCCGCGTGTGGCCGATAAAACAGGCCCAGGATGACCTTGTGCGCGCGCGTCCCCTCCTCGCGCGACCGCCCGGCTGAGCACCTGCCGACGGCTCGCTCCCGCCCGTCCACGAGCCCACCACCACTGCATGGCTCCCGGGCTCCTCCGAGTAAAAGAGCGGACCAAGAAGACAATCAACATAAGAGCATGCAGCAGCTCAACACAACGATCCAGATCAGTGCGCGCACCTATTTCTGCAGCATCAAAGAACACACGCCCCAATCTTGCCGAACGAAAGCCCGCAGTACCGAGAACCCACCCCTCGTCTCCCCCGTGGGACGCTGCTGAAACATAGTTGAAGAGCCCCAAGGCATGTGCTGAGAAAACGGTTGCCCATGAGAGTCCCCGCCCCGCCGCAAGCGCCGACAGGTCGCCCTCCGTGGCGGGAAAAGGGCGCCGCGCCGCTCCACCGCCCGCCCCCGCCGCCCCGCAGGCAAGGCCCGAAATCCGCGCGAGCGGGCGCCTAAGCTGATAAACCGATGTGGCATAGGAAAAAACAACCGAGCCTGCACACGAATATTAAAGACGACCGGCCAACCTGCCCCCGAGTCCAGTGCGCAAGCAGCGCGAAACCGCGCTCGGGCGCCACGACTCAGATCTCTCTGCCGGGCCCCCTCCTCGCCTGACACGCCCGACCCCCCGCCGCGTCACCGCCCCGCGCCCCGTCTCCACTTCCACCCAAACGCGCCGGCTACCGCCCGCCCACGCTCTATTATTATTATTATTAGTATTAGTATTAGTATTAGTATTAGTATTAGTATTAGTATTAGTATTATTATTAGTATTATTATTAGTATTATTATTATTATTATCATTATTATTATTATCATTAGCCATTACAGACCACGCTACACGATTAACGTGTGTAATTCGTGTGGGTGGGTGTCCTCCGAATTCACTGTCACTCCTCCCTGGCCGGCCCTCGCCGACTAAGACGTTACGTCCTCTGTGGTCTAAGCAAAATGTTGCAGCCTCTTCAACATTTCGCCCTGTTTGGCCCATTTAGTTAGTCCACAGTTGGAGCCTCACGAAACTCTATTCCACAACGAAACGCAATTGATAGCACCGGATGGGCATGAACGTGATGGAGTAATGACTGCAAAATAAAGCTAAATTCTGAAGCAGTTGTAATACTTACCAAAGATGAGACATTGATAACGTGGCAATCTGATAAAGGGTTTTTCAAATTATTCTCCGTGATAAATGCGTAATTCGCCAGGGGCATTTTGAAACCATTGATCATATTGTCTCAGCTTGTACAATTCCAGAGAAATCTGAATGCATGAAAAGGCACGATAGACTGAAGTTACCTTCACTGGCAAATCTTTAACTTCCTCAAAAGTCCCAAAGGTCCCTGCACCGAAGAGGTAAGAATACTCATGAACACTTGTGATTGCTACTGTACAATAGTGTTCGGCCAACGAGTCCATATAGATTCGTACAATTGCAGAAAGCAAAGGAGGATATGGCTATTTGGAATTTGGTTGCTGTACCATGTAATCAAAAGTCAGATTACCGAGGTGTCTCATGTATAAGATTTTACAAATCGAGAAATTGGAAAATGGATACGAGAGGAGCTCAACGTAAGAGAAAGAAATATCGGAGAAAATGTGAAATAGAAACTGCATTAGGTGATAAAGGATAAAAATGAGGACAGTCTAGATTCTAGACAAAACTTGCAGCTCTGAGGAGACGCGTACTGAAGAATTTTGAAAATTACTATTCAGAGAGACGCGTGGTAGACACAATCAGCGGAGGTAAAGTAATCTCTATGAACTGACACTATACCAAAACTCGAGGTCCTTAGCCAAGACAAAGAAATGACGAGGCATCTCAGAGGACGCAAGAACATTCAACTGTTGAAATTTGGGAGAGAAGCGTGTTATTGGTGCCTTGTCCGAAGCTCAGACATTCACTCAAGTCAAATGGTATCCAGAATTCTCATTTTTTTAAAATTATAAACGGGTAGCATGTACTAACTAGACGATATTAAAATCATGAGCAAACATTGGAAGTGAATTGATTTTGACTTTTTTTTTGTCGTGACAATCTTTCCAGTTGGTGTGGAAAAAAGAAGTTATGGCATCGCCATTATCATTAGTGTTTGCTAAGACACAGAAGAAATATGTTCATACACGTTTGTTGCTGTTAAAATTGAAAACTTACAATCCAAATAGTTCTAAAGCCATCTTTTTTCAGGAAGGAGAAATATTGAACATTAATTTGAAATTTTGTTAAGAGTTGCAAACCACACTGGGACTGGGGTTTCCCGATTAGCCCCAGGGAAGATTTTTATCTTTATCTTTGTTTAGGTAAGAGTTACTATCTCATCAATTAAGGCTTTTTTATTAGAATCTTTCTTAATCCTATTTGAAATTCTCTTCTTTGAACGCATATTGCATCTTTACAAAACAATTCGAAACCGTCTTCATGCGTAATCGCTGCGTGGAAACCTCCGCATTTTCTTACGTAACTCTTGAAGAGCAAGCTTTTTTATCAAATAGTTCAGTCAACCGATCGACGCAAGCTTCAATCAACCCTTCAATCTCTTGATCTAAACTCATTCGCAATGGAGATCCCGACTCGGAAAGAGTGTTTGTCATGAAATGTCGAATACGGATTTGGCCTATCTTGCTTTAGCTGTGGTTCTCCTCAAACGAAAAAAAGAAACGAGTTAAGAGGAAACCACGTTGATCCAACGGTGGTATCAAATGAGAAACCGTTCCACTCGCGAGCATTCACTCAGCGTTCTACGCAGTAAGAACCAGAAGGGTACAGGAATTGGTTTCGAGTGGACCACATTTCTTACTGAAGTTAGGACATCCCAAAACAGGAGATTCAAATATGCTTGAAGCGATTCCTCCAACTTAGAAATTTTCCATCAAATTGAGGAAAGGTCCTGTATAACCATCAGCAGAATGGGAATCTCGCGCTTCAAAGTTTCGGCAGCATTACATTGTTATTTGTTTTTGTTTTTTACGCTTGCGAACTGTCAGTTTCCACGTCTCGTGAGAGCGATGTGACCTCACCGAGGTTTCAGGTGACTGACTGACGCAATATTTGATCAAAATTGGCCCAGGCCGTCCTGCAAACTCGTCAACCGTTGGAGCCATTCAAACTTTCAATCAATCTGTCAACGCTTGGTTTAAGAGTCAAATGTGTTCCTAGGCGGTAAATCATGATTTTATCCTTCCTCTTCTCTTCTTCTTTGTTTTCTTCATGTTCTTCTTCATTTTATTCTACTTGTTTTTCTTCTTGTTCTTGTTCTTTCATTCTTCTCTTCATCCTTCTCCTTCTCTTCTTTTTATTTCCCTTCTTCTCGTCTCAGTCTCCTCCAGACCACGTGAAATGGTCGCTGCAATACGAATGATGCAACACATGAACGACAAGTGTGTTGCCTAATCAGAAAACTGACCCAACGATTCCCGATTATCAGTAAAATTTATAAACCAACATATCTATCCTTTGTTAATTGATTGGTCGAGAAATTCTACCGGTATAAAAAAATATAAAACTTTAATTAATGTCTAAAACCGAAAATGTGTGTAATATTTTCCGATCAAATTTATTTTTGACTTCTTTGTACCTCCATAATACAGTAAATATATAAAGATTTAAAATGTTTTATGTCCCTTTTTATTTCAGAGAAGGGTCAATTAAAAACATTTTAAAATTTAAGATTTCGTTTGGATGCAGAGGGTTTGAATAACGCAAACATTCTACTATTGCAATTCTGGAATCTTTTCCGGGATTAGAAAGATCAGAGAATTCGAATTACCCTTTCCGAGTAAAAATATGCGGCCCGAAGGGGAATACACAGTAAATGAATTAGTGCACGAGGACGGCCGCGAAAAAACTCCGTGGAGTTGTTTCAGCCGCGGGAGGGTAGCTCCTACTTCTTATGTAACATAATTTCGTGTAAAATGTACGTGTTTTTTACACATTCAGCACATTCTCACTCGTCAATACACAATCTTTTTTACCCGTACGATTCCCTTCTTCTGCTAAATGTATCTTCTAGATGGCTCAATTTAAACGGAAAATATTATTATTTTTTTATTTTTATTTTTACAATTATATTGTGAGAATTCATGTCTTAACACTTTATTCGAGAATAAAGAAGCCTGTTAGAGTAAGTAATCGTAGTGACTACATTATCATAGTAAAAACAAATCTGTGAACAAATGCTCGAGGGTCCTTAATTCTTATGGATTCCATTCACGTATCGATCAGTGGTTAATATCTAAAACCCTATTTCCCTCCATTTGGGTAGACGAATCGGGATTCTTCGGGATTCTTCGAAGTATCAAGACACCGTCTTTATAGGTCATACGTCAGACCATCTCCGTCGCTTTCACCCACGTCATCGATTCCGCCCCCACCCGCGTCATTCCCGCTGTCATTGTCTTCGCCATCACCCTGGCCCCTTCTTCCATTATCGCCATCGAAAACTCTAAATCCGTAGTCATCGGAACTTTTCAGCCTCCATCACCACCAGAACTGCCTACTTTATCCATCTCGAGACCACCACCACCTACACAGCCGTCACCAGTCTACCATCGCCGTCTACCTGCGCAGACATCAGTCTCGGTCTCGCTTCGGCAAGTCCACCCGCCGTAGCAGCGCACACACGCCTCGCTCCCGCCCCCTCCCCGCCCCCCCCCCTCTCCCCGCCCTCACCCGCCCGCCCCGCCCCGCCGCCGCTGGCGAGCGGCGTGCTAGGCGCATCCGCATGTTCCGCCCGCGGCGGCGCCGCTAAAAATAATCTAAACTGTGCAGGGCAAAGGCGGGGGGGCACCGAGCAGCGGCGGGCGGCGGCCGGCGGGCGGCGGCGGCGCGGAAGGCGGCGCCACGCGGCCCAATTACTTCCCGCGCGCACACGCCGCCGCGACGCCGGCTGCGCCCAGCTCTCCCCCGCCCCGCCCACCCCGGCTCGGCGCCGCCCAAAATCGGCAGCCAGTGCGAAGCTGTTGCAAATAATAAATAAAAAATGCGAGCCGGTGGCCTCTCTCGGGAAATTCAATATTACTCGTGTACATTCAGTGTTTGTTAGCCTCGCTGGCATAATGTGTTTTATTACAGTAATTAAACGCGCAAAGTTCCAAGCTGAGTGTTATTTTCTGGGCGCTTTGCGCGGGCGGCGCGGGAGGGCGCAGGGCGGTGGCGGATGGCGCGCCCGGGAGCGCGAAAAGAAGAGGGCGGCAAGGCGTGAATACCGGTGAGCGTTAATGAACGCGCTGACCGCCGCTGCTAGCGTCGAGGGGCGACGGCGAGGGCGCGGGGGCGCGGGGCGGGGGGAGGGCAGGGTTGCGCGGGAATTTTTGTTTCTAGGCCGTGCGCGGCGGGCTGGCGGCGCGGGGGCGGAGAAGAGGCCGGGGAGATGGGGGCGGCGGCGAACGCTGCGATTAGAAGGCGCGCTTTATCGAGGGTCGCGCGGCGTCGGGGGAAGCGCGGCCCGGGGGGAGCGGGCGCGGGGGCGGAAGAGGCGCGGGGCGGGGGGCGAGGCGGGGCCGGCGAACGAGGAGGCAGCGCGGCGAACACCCGAGCCCACGCAATCGCCTCACAATCCTTCTGCCCAACTGGGTCTCGCGCAGCGCGCCCTGCCCCACCCGCGCTCCGTCCGCCCCCGGCCCCGACCGGACCAGCGCCCGCCGCTGAACCACGTCGCGTTGCGCCGCGCCGCCCACGCGGCCCGCAACACTTTTTTGTCGTCTTCCGTAATTTTCCTAAAATCTAGCAATCGGCAGCGGGGCGGGGCGAGGCCGGGGCGGGGCGGGGAGGGGGCGAAGGAGCGCAAAGCGGGCCGGCGGTGGCGGCACCGCACCAGGTGGCCAGGCGGCGGCGGCGGCGGCGGCAGCAAGCGCTGGCGGTGGACAGATGGGGGTGGGCGGGCACAGCGGCCGTTGCGAGGGACGGAAGGCGGGACGAGGGAGCGGTGGCCGCGCCCTGCACTGGCTCCCCGCAATCCGAATGTAATGTCTTTCCCCGGATTAAGGGAGTGACGCCAATATTGGTAATTAAACATACATGTGAAGGGGCCTTTTTATCCCCGTAGCAGGGGCGTCGGACGGCGCTGGATAAGGAGGATGAAGATAAGAGGTGGGTGTCGTTTGCGGCGGGTGGCGGCGGCGTGGGGCGGCCTGCGTTCCGGTTCGAATTCCGAAAGATAACGCGGAAAGGTCCGCCGCGGCGGGGGAGGGGGAGGGGGCGTGTGGGCGGGGGCGGCGATGCTGGCCTGCCATGGCGCGAATCCAGTGCTGCGCTGTCTAGTGGCTCCCGCATTATACCCTCTGCGCGATCCAATATAGGAGAGGGCGCCGTGACGCGGGGAGCGGGCGCGGCCGCCTCGCCTCGCGGCCGATCGTCTGCCGCGCCGCCCGCGCCCCCGGCCCGCACCCCGGCCTGGCTCGCGCACGCGGCACTGGCGCCCTCCTCTCAGCGGGCGACCGGCACGCGAGCCCGCGCCCGCGCCAAGATGCGGCACGCCCGCGCGCCCGGCGCACCGCCCCGCGCCCTGCCCACGGAGCTCTGAAAACCGCTAATGGACGTGCGGGCGAGCGCCATTGGGGACGAGGGAGGCGGGCGGTCGTTAGCCGCTGTCGCACCCCCCCCCTCCCCGCCCCCCGCCGGGCCCGCAGCGAACGTGCGGCGCGCGTCGTCTTAAACAGTCAACAAAGCCGATCGACGCGGCCGTCCACTCCACGCTCATATACGGAAGCCGGATACAGAAAGTCATGCCATTAATTGTCGTGAATGCTAAATGCGCGCAATTTTCTGTTAAAAACGAGGGAATTCCTTGAATTTTTATTGCGGGTATTTTTGCATTTCCAACTGGCGCTCTTCGAGTCGCCTTGGCGTACACCATTTGCACCCGGCCCGGCCCGCGCCTCGGCCAGCCGCGCGCCTCCGCCGCCCCCGCCGCCGCCCCCGCCGACCAGGTGGGCGGGCAGCGGCGGGATCAGTCAAAGGGCGCTGCAGGGCGGGGGCGGAGGCGGGGGCCGGGCAGGGCCGGAAGGGACGCCAGGCGCCGCGACTCGCCGGCAGGTTGCAGGCGCCGCGCGCGCATGTTTTTAATACTCCGGCTTTTTGTCGCCGCAACGGTCGCGCCGCTGCATGCCACCGCCGCGCTCGCCCGCGCGTACCCCCCGCGCCCGCCGCGCCCGCGCCGCCCCGCCGCCCGCCCGCCCGCCCGCCCGCCCTCGTCGCCCGCGAGCGAATCGGGGGCGCGAGAAGGGCTGGGCCGAGCGGCCGGGCGCTTCCGTCCCAAATGCTCCAGCGAGGCGAGGCGATGTGATGTGATGCAATGCCATGAGATGAGATGCGATGCGATGCGAGGTGAGGCGATGCGATGAGAGGTAAGGCGTGGCGACGAGAAGCGACGCGAAGCGATGCAAAACGATGCGAACCGATGCGAAGTGTTGCGAAGTGATGCGAAGCGACGCGAAGGCCAGGGATACAAATACAATTTTTTTTCTTCTGCCAGGGATTCAAAGGACAGGGATTCAAATACAATTTTTTTCTTGTGGACAAAGCATGTTCGCGCGAACTTGAGGTTTTCCCGTTGGATCCGCTTCCTCTCATTGCACGATAGCTTCATAACTTATATCATATCAACATTGTTTTCAGCTATGCATCACGTCACACTAGAACTGTTGGGGCACATGTCCTACAAATGTATCATTCCGTTCAAGAGCAGTTTCAGGAAATAGTTTTTCGTGGCGAATGAGCAATTATTTCAAGTAACCAAAAGAGAAGCCCACGAGAATTCAATGACCTTTAACTTTTTGTCGAACAGTGGAATCCGTGGTAAAAAGACCAATTGCGTATTTTAAAACATTTTTCTTATCAAATACACAAAAAAACATGACATGTTATGTCCACATCATCATATAGTCTGAGACAAAGAAAGGAAAAACATACATTTTAAGAAATCAGAGACTGGAAAACATAGTCGTGTAAAAGAAGGGAAAAGACTCCACACAAGTCTTGTCTAATAAGGTCGACCATCACTGTCAAAATCAGACGACCGAATAAAAGTAACCCTTTTCTGAAAAATCAAATCTTAAGGGCGAGTCATTCATTTCAGAAAATCTAATTTATTTATTATTTCAAGATGCAAAGCTAAAGCCAGTGGTCAAAAGGAAATCAGTGATGGTAATTCTAAAAATTTGAAAGCAGTTTTATGTCTATTATCGATATGTTAATTCAACTCTATTCATATTTTTATTCAATGTTCAATGTTACAACTACTAATTTAAATTGTTTTAGAATACACCACCTATTAATCTAAATGATAATTATATTATTTGAAATTTTACTTTGTTTTTAAAGTGTTTTTCTCTAATTTACCGAGCTGTAAAATCAGTACGACAAATTGCAATATTGGAATATTACGTCATAAATAATACGACAGAGTATGTGATACTGTAATACATCTAATTTTTCTTGAAAGTTTTGTAAGGATAGAAAAAAGGTATTGTCACGTCACATAAATTACGTATGTCATTTGGAACACCTCGCAGCCGTTAATATATTAATTAGATGTTTTTTTTTACTTTTAACACAATTTAATTAATTTTTGCGGTCATAAACTTAGTACTAATGTTCTCATATAAATGTTCTCAAAATCTCACAAGTTGTCGAGAGAAAATAAGCTCATAATTTATCAGAAATACTATAACTTCTTGTTCTCAAAAACGCCTCACACACTGTAGAGACAAATTTTATTACGATCCTTCGAAGAGAGATTGATTTTCTATGATACCCTAATATCTCATTTTGATATTTTATTTATTTAGTTAGTTTTTAATTAATTAATTATTTCCATAATCTCTTAGGGGTCGAGACATGGAGAAACTTATTACTTAATTTTTTACAAAACACAAATCTACATTACAAATATTACAGAAAACAAAACATTACCGTAATGTCAAGTGAAATTTAAAGATTGTATTCTACATTTACGAAACTGTTGGATAATGTTGAGAAATGAGATAATTAACGAATGTGAGGATGAGACATTTATAGCTAATGAAAATTCCGACATTATTTTCATGGCAACGAGTGGTGTTGAACGACAGTTACAAATATTCAGCGTTGCTAAAAACGTTATTGACTATACATGTAACGTGAAGGTCAATACTACGCATACAGTTGGTCTTGAAGGATACTAAATAACAGACATTATGCATTGTGTTTCAAGCAGTTTGTTGAAGAGATATATTTGCTGATATATTAGAATCAAACATTACCAGCAATAATATTATTGGAGAGCTTTTGCAATTTGTGAATTCGAAAGACAGGACACACTAATTTTGTTTTTGTTTTTGTAAATGCCGTATTTTCAGAGAAATAGTTTTTCCTTGCCCTAGAACGTAAAGCTTACGTAAATTTAACGAGACATGAATGTAATGAAATAAGCAATACAAGGTTCGCAAAAAATCTGTGCACCATTTTCCATCTTCGTTCCAGACTCGAATCGGAATTCATGTTGCCAGGTATGTATATATATATATATATATATATATATATATATATATATATATATATATATATATATATATAATAACAAAATTACTCACTTTATGCCGCTAACTATTCATGATGTAACTACTGATGCGGACATAAATTTTGCGATTGAAAAGTAAATGGAGATGAAAAGTGCAGCAAAACATTCTGGAACACACAATTTTCTGAATTTACAATCTGACGGATGAAAATATCATACTTCATTGTGATTTATAAATCACATTTAAGTAGAGTATCCAAATTATTTTTATATTTTATCGCCCAATTTGTCACACAATGGTGTGACATCTAATTTATGTACATGGCACAGAAATTAATAAAATTTAGCCTATTGAAGTTAATCAAATTAATCATGAAACCACAAAGAATGTTTGATATACACGTGTTTAGAATACTTTTAATCATTGTCGTCTATCAATCTTTTCATATAATGATCTGGGTGTATTCTTACTAACAACAGTACATGTATTTGTAGATTCCAAAGGTTTGCAACAGTGTTTTGGGTATGCTTTATTTGAGGTAACTAAATACTACCTACATTTGCCCTGCAGAAGTGTATTAACATTCTTATCAATTTTAATGTTCCATTGGATACAATCATAATGAAGTTAAATTTCCGTAATGTTTTGGGATTGTAATCCATGTCAATAATATAATTCTACAAGAACAAATTCCGCATTCTAAGCAAAAGAAGCATTTACAAAAAAATTCAGTTTTTTTACAGTAAACTCAGCTCCTTGATCTTTATTTACAATATATATGCATTACTTTGATGACTTATCATTTTCTATGAATTGGTTGATCAACGTTCATTACTTTTGTATGATGCCTTTATTCGTCAGATCGGTTGATATTAAAATAATAAAAAAATTGTAAATCAGATTTCAATGAGAGCACCTGGATCATATCATTTTATTAAATCTACCTAACTTCATGAAACGCCTCAAGCGTATAGAGTTAGTGGTCTGTTTGGGTTCTATATTTTATTGAAGTGACTAGCATACCCAAACAGACTGTTTGATCTTGAGACAATATTCCGACTTCCAGGGCTCTAGTGAAACTTTGATGTTGTTGCAGCAAAAGGGTCTCCGTTATCGAACACCTGGAGATTTATTGATGGAACTTTCAGATCTGAAGGCCATCATCAAGGCACGATTTCTATTACTCTGTTCACAACCTAATGCACTGTGGATTCTGTTGGATTCATAGTGTGTCTTCATTGGCCATACCCTAGAAGAAGGCATGGCGCAAAAATTTTCAGCGAGTCGAGACTGCAGAAACAGCTGGCAAAATTGTGTAGCAAGAAGAAGAAAAATGTTATTTATGGATATCCCGTAAATCCATTCACCAGTTGCTTGATTTGTACCTTCCGCATTATGGCTTACAATCATTAAATGTTTTATGTTGCAATGAGCTCCCTTATATACTAAGAATTTCTTGAGTTTGAAATGCATTAATGATCAAAGTTGCTTAATACGTCGTTGGATAACTACTGCAATATAGTTTGAAACTAAACAACAATAATCAATGTACAAGTATGTTCATCTGCACAATTTGTGCACAGAAGATAGAAAACTTGTATAAATGTTTAAGAAAACAAGATCTGTACCACTGAATTCAACGTGCTTTTCTACACTTCAAGCAAGGATTCATGGAAAAACTGTGACATTTTGTCAATTGACACTCATGAAGAGAGAGCTAAACGTAATGCAGTATTAAACAAATATCATGTTTTTACCGAGGAAAATCATATTATTTTAAAACGAAAACGTAACATAGAGAGCGTAGAAATAGTTATCCATTAAGGCGTTTTTACTTGGCAAATACTTGCAAAGATATTTTTACGCTTAAGTAAGTCAGTTTCGACAAAAACTACAGATTTGCAAAGTAATAGGCCAGTCAATGAAAATCGCCAAAAAAATTATTATTTATAATAATTTATTGGTCTCTTATTATTAATTGATATTCTTATTACTAGGGAGCGGATTTCTATGATTTTGCATATTTGTGTCTGTTGTTTTAGGGCGTAGCTAAGTAAAATGTCTTGACATTTAATGAGAATTGGATGCTATGTAGATAAATATGCACGTTAGTTCATATTTATGTATATTTGGCTCATTTTTCGTGTTGCTGCAAATTCGTGTAATTATAGGAGCATATTTTGCTTATTTCGTTAAAATAGAGACTTATCTCTAAAACGTGTCACATTTGCATATAATCTATCTATTTGTGAGATTCTTTGATTAGAAAGAACTTGTTACAGTTTTTTCTCATCTATGGATGATAAATCACTTGTGAAAATGTAGGATATTTCTTGATATCATATTTTTTAAGCCAGATAGAGAAAATGAAAGATGAATCTTCACTAAGGTGCATATTTACTTCAATTATTTCTCCCACGAAGTAGATAGAATAAATGTTTGTATTACAGTGTACCATTTCATTCCAAGCATGCTTCTTCTGAATTTTATCAAGAAAGGTTTATTCACGAAACGAAATATTGTTAATATTCATTGCATATTATAATGTATAATTTAGAATTTTAAGGCATAAATTAGTGTTTTTGGCAAGAATTGTTAGCAAAATATTCGCTCCGATATAATCAAATCTCCGATATAATAGAATCTATTTTTACATCCGAACTCCATTTCTACATCCATTTCACATTCATCAATGAACACATCCAAACTGCAAAACTGTAAGGCTATTTGGATACGTGTTGAGAAGACAGCATCAGTTGTATTTAAAATCAAAGAAAGTGTTAGTGACATAGTTGATTCAAAACCTACAAAAATGTTTAAATCAGGGATCAAGCTGGAAAAATGTCATGATGTAAAAACAGTAGAACCCCGGTAATTCGAACTAATTGGGGGGGGGGGTCTGTTCGGATTCGGAAATGTTTGGATTATCCGTAACAATATATAAATACATTTATAGAATTACAGACAATGCAACGTAGAGAGCGATGTGAGGAAATGGCAACGTAGCGTAGCGATCGCATCATCACATCGCATCATGAAATAGATTCATTTTCTTACGGCATAAGGAATACACCGATTTTGCAACTTCCTACAAGTGAAAATTACTGCTACATAAATAGTTCAATAACCGTTTCATTTGCACAACTTATGTTTCAATTATTAGTTGTTCAGTTCTACAGTAATTATAAAATTCTTGCTTCACACTACAAATAAGTGTTTTATTTATTTTGTTTATTTTTCCTCCATACAGAGTTTTGTGTGAATTATCCGAAATTTCGGATTTTAGGCTTTCGGATTAGCAAGATTCTAATGTATGTCAAAAATACAGTACTTTTATTGTATTATTAGGTATAACATTTCATATTTCAGCTGTTTAGTGAGTTTTGGTGTACAGTTAAAGTTGTTAACTGTACAGAGTTACTGTACAGAGTTAACATATGGTATCGTGTTGATTCGCACATTTTCGATGTGAAATGACGTTTTGTATTTTATGGACCCGATTCAATTCTACAGATCACGTGGCGAAGTTCATTTTTTGTATAAATTATAAAACTATAATGCATAAATGTATGTGAGACACACGCAAAGCAGATACGAACTTCACAAATGCAATGCGGATACATGACATCAACTGGCTCAGAATCTGCCACTCCAGCAGTTGAATACTTGTATACTTGCGATAAGGTAAAGGGGTAAAATAATTGCTTTCGATAATGCTCACTAAAAATATTAGTGTGCACGTGACTTGTTTTCAAACCATCCACTAAACCTACTACGACCACTAACACCTACTCGTAATTGAGCGCGACTATCAGACGCGAGAATAAAGACGGCAATATTCGAATACAGAAAGTAAGAAAACAAACATGCAAGCCTAATTTTGTTGATATCTCATGAAAGAGGCATAGATGAATTGAACAAATATTTAATTTTTAAATAGATTTTATGCGTATTGATTCTACATATCTTACAGGTACAATTTAAGAGCATGAATAGCAAAATACGGCAGAAGGATTCGGTATATTTAAAAGCTGTGACGTGATATGCCGTTTTTCATGTGATATTCGTAATCTACGAATTAAATTGTGTATGTTGCGCACTTTACCTTCCTGGAGGTAAAAATGGGTTCCCTAGTGTACTTGTCTGTATATGGTAAGGACAATGCTATCTGGTTATGCACAATGATAGTTTTATTAAATCAAATCCTTTCTAAATCTAGATTTCCTCGTAGTGATGTATTGTGGGTTCTTAAAATGGTATTAAGAGCAAGTTTGCTCTTAACAATACCGACTTATAGCCATATATTACGTGAAATATAATGAGATCTTAGTATAATATCTTAATAAATCACAAAATTATCAAATAAAACGACCGAAAATATTACTCTCAATTACCATAAAGAAACGTGTTGCAAGTTAAAAGACACAAAAGTGAAATGTATTTAGTTATGGAGTAATTTGATTTTATTAACACAGCACACCGTTAAGCTGGACACTAATAGTTTCAAAAGGGAATCGTATTAACATCATGTTTTGGAATAAATTCTGTGATCTCACTTTCGGATGGAGTAGCTTATTTGGGGATTCCATATACTACGAACACGTATACTACTTTTAAATCTAAAGTTTATTGAAGTTAGATATGCCTATTACGATGCAACGGAAGTTTGACTCGGGACGTCTCCTTACCTTCCGACGTCCGATCGCGGGGTTGTGGTGGGACGAGGGAACGAGCCCCAGGCAACTGCTCCGTGGTGCCGCCACACGCACTCTCTAGCGGTGGCACGGAGAACTACGTGGTCGCGACCGTGCAGGCGAGCGACCGCGCGGGCGGTGATGAATGTGTGCGTCTCGCCCAGGAGCTCACGCGAGAAATCGAGAGAGAGATGTGCCTACCAGTGGCGGCTGGAGCGCCAAGAAACTGGGAGATTGCAGCTCCATCGAATGTCGGGAATGTAATTCCAAAAATTCAGAACACTATTTTATAATAAAAGTAAGCGATTCATGTAAATTAATTGAAACTATAAGTTTAAGAAATGTCTACATTCAAACTTCACTTTCATAATAGTGTGCGAAGTTTTCATGTCAGGTACGTTCATCTTTCGCGAACATGGTTCAGGTTTTGATTTGCAATGGGCGCTCGAGTTTTTCTATCCAGTCCGCATTGAGACAATTGTCCGTAATAAAATTCATCCAAAACAAAAACGAACTAGATTTCGGAAGGGAAAAAAAGTGAGCACTTGAGCACTTTGCAGCAAGCACTACTGTTTGTTATTCCCCTCGGACTCCATGGACCTTCCGCTCTGCGACGAGCCCCCACCTCTCTGCCCCCCGCCACTGCTTTGCGCAGTTAGCCGATGGCTTTATGAACAAGAGTTGCGGTGCGAAAGCGCACGGGGCCCAGTGTGAGGCAAATGAGCTCACAGCCATTTTCGTTTTCAGTAAATGCTCTTATGAGTGTACCATCGATGCGGTACCAGGGAGCACACGAGACGCCAGTGAAGGAGCTCGATGGGCTATCCTTGATTTCAAAATTATTTCATATACGATATAATATTATGACACAAGCGAAACCGAATATTAAAATGGCTTATAGTGAATTAAAAGTCGACAGATACAGAGGCGTCGGCAAGGAGGGGAACGGCCACGGAACCTCTCCAGCGGCTTCGAGATTCGATAGTCGCTGATGTGGGTTGAGCCATTCTGGGCGGCCAGCTTTTAAGAAGTATGTATGTCGTGAAGATATTGGGAACTTCTCTTTCTAAGAGTGCAATGTTCGCTGAAACATTCCAATATAGCCCACCCCACTACATCTACTTGCTAGGGACATGGATGATGCGGCTTCCGAGAGAGTAGCTACCTTTCCTGTTACCTCACTCCTACTTTTTGGCACTTCTCACTTTTCAGAAGTTGGCGGCCTCTATTTGTTGTTTCTAGGGTTCTTGGTTAGAATATTCTCTCATTGCCTTGTCATACCGATAATACGATTTTTATTTTCTTTTTGTATTTCCATTTCTTATTGCTTTTATATTTTCCTTTTGTATTGTAATAGATCCCACCTAAGATAGGAGAAGTGTTCTTGAGAGTTTCTTTGAGTGTTAAATGTTTTAATAAATATTAAAACTCTGAATTATTGTAGTTAAGTTATTTCTTCATTCATATCTACTGGCTATTGGTTAACTTTCTCTCTCCTGCGTAGAGAAAAAGTAAAACGTAGGAAATAAAGTTTCGTAACATGAATATTAGAAACAGCATCGAACTGAATCTGACGGAATAAAATTAATATATGCAACAAAATTGGAAAAGGAGGGTACTGAAGTTATAGGTTCTTTGTAGTGATGGACATTTAAGCAACTGAGTATTGAGGTACTACCCGTTTCATCATTCTTTTAATTTATCTCACTAAACCCTTATACGTAAACAAATATTTGCATATTGAAATGTCCAGTCATCAATTTACTGTGTTGGCTAGATCTATGTATACTAATTGATTTAACCTAATGACACTTTCTCGTTGGTGAGTCAGGCCGCTCATAGAAGAACTCGGCTAGGAAATTATTATATTGGAGAGAATCTACGGATTTTAGTACTGGCAATAATTTTACGCCATTCAAATATAAAGTCCACAATAATGGCGACGTGTTATTTATTTATATAATATGCCCAATGCCCGAAATGAAAACAAACAATAAATAATAACCTTCATTAAAAACTACTATTTAAAATAAATACAATAAACACATTCACACAATGATAATAACATATTTGAAAGCCTTTAGGTATTTGTTTATTGTTCTCTCATGCATGCAAATGAATGGCCATAATTATTTAGTTTGCCTCCTTATTGAAGGTTAGCTATCTTGGGCCTTGTGAATTTTTTATGATGCCTTCAAGTTCGTAACTTACCTTTCGTCGAAATGCTGCCCTCTTGGTTGAAGCAAAGACCTTGACCCCAATACCATTTGTCGTGCGCTCCTTAATCATTTGTTCTTCCTCCCCAACCATTCCTTCACACACATTTCTGAAAGTTACCAAAGCAAAATTTAAATAAAATGTTCCCAAATATGTTAAGCTTTTGACTTTAGCATTGTGCCACATGCTAACAGTGCTAATTAAATCCGCTTTTTAAAACATTTCACTTCAAAATCCTCAAATTTCGACGAGACCTCATCACGGCACATCCTTGCACACCTACTCTGACCGCCTTAGTTCTGTATTTAAACAAAACTACCGTGTACGAGTATTCGTTAACGGTTACATACACGACACAGATCCTGCCAAAACTCACTTCATGATTTTCACGCCACTTATCACTTATTCCAAGAATGTTTGCTGCTATCATTTGATGGTCTCTTTTCTAGATCGATACTAATTTGCTCGTACGTAAACACATTAAATTAATGATTCTTTATTCCCAGAACATACAAATATTTTGAGAATATTAATAAATCTTCCACTTCTTTGTTTCCTATCACCCTCCTGTTTTGTCTTATACGTCTTTTACTCAATATCATATTTTACACGATGTCTCTTACATCAATGGCTAAATTGTTTTGTTTCTCAGTTTTTCTTCCCAAATTCCAAATATTTATAGTAAGATTTCATACAAAAATTAAACTACAGTATCTCAGCATCTAAGAAACATACAAAACAGTATTTCAGTATCTACAAGAAGACAAATCATATAAACCCAATTGTCTATTAAGAATATTTTGGATCCTAGGAATTTGAAGCATCACAGGGAGAGATACTTTCTTTCTCGCCTTACTAGATACATAAAGAGAAAATACAAGGGACATTTATTTGGTTAGCTTGCGTTATTGTTGGAGAGCTGAGCCAGCACGGACAGGTTGGGACATGTGGTGGTATGCAGCGGCCTCATATACAAAGTCTGCCATAGGCTCTTGATATGAGAAAATGGCAAGTACGGTGTCGTCCGGTTCATCAGAGAAAACAAATAATTTTGAACATCGTTCAGTGATAATATTCCAGTCAAACAAAGAGTAGTATAAATAAACCAACGAGAAGATGAATGCTGTATATGGTGAAGATGTGCTTTCATACTATAAAGTAAAATTTGGGGATAAGCAATTCAAGTGGGAGAGAGGATCGATTGAAGATGATCCACGTTCAGGGCTGCCTTTGGGAGCAAATGGAAATGTGCCAAAAAGTGGAGACCATGATTTTGAAGATCGTCGGGTTAAGGTCAGGATTATATCTCAAGAACTTGGTATTTCAGCTTGCACGGTTCATAGTATCCTTCACACAGAATTGATGACAAAGATTAGTTCCCGCTGGGTGCCGAGAATGTTGACTCTCGAGGAGAGAGCATTTCGTCAGCAATGTTACAAAGAGAATATGAACTTCTTTAGAGAAATTCTAAATAACTTTTACTCACAGATTACAACAGGGAATGAAATATGAGTTAACCATCGTGATTCTTAACCAAGCAAGAGTGCATGCAATGGAAACACAAGGTGTCCCCAACTCTCAAAAAAAATCGTGTGCAGAAGTCAGTTGGAAAGATAATGGCCACCGTTTTGGAGACACAGAATGTGTTCTGCCTGTAGAATTCATGTCAAACAAGACATCCATCACTGAAGGCACCTATTTTTCGACTATAAAGACTTCACGTGAGTGTGGCAAACAGAAGCGCGAAGTTGCCTGCTCGTGCATTGTTGCTCTACGACAAACCGCACAGTTCACGCAAATCACATGCTATTCTGAAGTACTGTGGTTTCGTACAACTTAACCATCCTTTTTATAGTTCAGATCTAGATTCCAATTCTCAGTTTCGAAACATGAAAAAATGTCTGCGTGGGAGACGATTTCCTGACGACGAAGCAGTTAAGGAAGCTATTATAGGGTATCTAGGCAGTCAAGATGTTTCCTTCTATTACGAAGGTTTTCGATCACTGAAGGCTAAATGGACCGAGTGTGTTGAATTCAAGGGGGACTCCATTTAAAAGTAATGAGGTGAGTTTTATTATCAAATTTCATATTCATACTTAGGTAGATATCTTATTGAACGCCCTCCGCACTTTAATAGTACGGATTTTCGACAAAAACTCTCTCTGTCGGGCCCTGGTAACAAAAAAGTAGATACGTCTAGCTTCTATATGAAGTGAAGTACTTCTTCTAACACATGTAGTCAGAATCCACGTTCTCTGTCCTTGGATATCGAAAAATCGATTGACAAAAGAACGTTTGTCAGTCAGACGTCTGAATCTGAAGTCAACGATACCGCTTAAATCAGACTATTTTCTCTAACATTGATATTCCGCGATTGATCTCAATAAACACGAGGCTCTACGAGTTTGAAACGGTTACTTTGATTTTTTAAGATAGATTACATCGTCAAAACACCTACAATGTTTCCAATTTTTTATTACACTTTGTCTATGGATAGCGTAAACAACCCTTAAAAAATTACGCAGGTCTCATTTTCATTAAAATATGTAAATATATGAAAATAGCAAAATTTCAGATTTTTGGGCGTCTTTCTGGAACTATAAGAGAATAACAAAGACACCTTTCTTCCTTGATGTAATATGTTGTTCAAAGACAATTGTTGAGAACACAAAGGCAAAAGCTGATTCAGAATCTCATTTTCCGGTGAATGAAGCATTTAAATAATTATTTGTAAATATTAAAAGATATGCATTGAATAGATGTTCTAGAAAAACTAAGTTTATTATTATTTGACTGTCCATTTTTTTGCATAAGTTGGCAAAACCAAAAATAGGTTAGAGTGACTTAGACTTCCGTACTTTTCTTACTTTCTGCGTTGTATATTCGTCCATATTGTTTACACTGAAAATGAATTATCGTCAAACAGTATGTAGTTGTGTGTGGTATAAACTTTTAATTTAGGGCTGTTCCCAAGTGCCTGTGCCTCAAGAGAACAGTGCTGACCAATCTTTGTACAGCATCACTCTTAGGCCAGGTCCAGTACTTCTAGTTGCGATGAATTTCGCAGCAGTTATTTATCAATTACTCCTCAGAATGCTTGCTGTGGTATGTTACATTTAATATCAACTGATCCTTGGAAACATTTATTACGTATTGAATAAAAGAAGAAGGTACCTTCCCCGCATAACTTCTAATAATTAAAAAAATTAATTAATCAAATATGAATTATTTCCGTGGCGAGGCTCAGGCCATGAGGCCTGCTCTTTTGCTCAACCACGCAAATTCCGTTCTACTTCTTTCACGGGCAGGCAGGGAAAGGAGGTATTACTCGGGCAACGAAACACGTGATTTGAATTTTATTCACAGGCTTCATTCATTCACTCGGAGGGCTTTTACATGTAGTAAATCTACAAGATGGGACAGCTGGCTTTACTTTTTTCCGCAGAAAAACGCATGAAGAATCATTTCCCCCTTAAAAATCCATGGCCTCCATCGAGTTTGGACCCGCCAACTTGGGTGTACCAGTTCGACACGCTAACCGTTACACCACCGAAACAGAAAAAAATGTGCCTGCAAAAGTTTGTCCATCACAGCCTGTACTAAACAAACTTATTTTATTAAAAAATTAAGCCGGTTTTTGTTCTTATCATCTTGAACAGGGATTTTACTTTCATTTAAAGTATAAGTTCGGGGTACTTCACCGTGGTCGATCGAACGAACATATTGCCTTAAGCAAGATTACACAATAACTACGCCCTGATGAAGTTCGCAGAATGGCTACCGAAATGTTGGTACCTGTGCCCTGCACGCGACCCTCCCCCGGATACCCAAGCAAGCACTGAGAGGAAGCCTACACTCTCGTTACACAATTTGTTGGCGTGTGTTGGCAGTCGGGCAGTATAGTCGATATGTAAGCTGGAAATAGACATAACATATTTTAGTAATTGTGCAGTTCGCAAATATCATGCGTCGCCCTGACGCACAAAACTAACTACAAACATTAATCGTGTTGTGGTAGGGGTATATTGTTAACAACATTCTCCTTGATTTGGTCTAGGCAACAATACAAAACCACCCCGGTAAGATGGTAGATCATCGACAAGTAAGGTGCATATGGTTTTCAAATCAACAAATAAATGGAACTGTATTATCACAATGTGTTGATCTCAACAACTCCTGTCTATTAACCAAATCAGTCATTTCAAAATAGTTCTCGACGCAGACATCAATCAGCAATGCAAGAGGCAGCCACATATTAATTATTGAAGTAATTAATTGTTTTCGCAATAATCAAAGAATCCAATTTAAACTATAATTCCAACAAGTAGTCAAATGAACTATTCGAAACAACGTTCAATGTAGGGCAAGAAAATATTCGAATCTCTATTCATGTATCATTATAATTGTAACTAATCAATAAGTATTAGGCAATTAGTGCATGCTATAGTTTTGAAGGTATTCCTGTACAGTGAATTTAAGATACGTAGATCATGTTTATAAATGTGCAACAGTTGCCCATTCGAGCCACTCTTCTTCCCTTGCAATTTAATTGTTGTAGCCATAATATTTTTTTTCTTTCTGGCATAAAAGTCACAAAAAATCTTGTCATTATCTATCCTGCGTTTGGTAACCGCGATATCAGTGAGAAGGTAATTTAATACTGTTTTCATATTCGGAGATCCTGAATTTTAATGACAGTGGTACCACTTTTACCATAACCTGGAAAATTGCATTTTACTTCATAGATGATAATTCGCTTTGAGAGTAGTATTTTTCATTACACATAACAATAACAGGTTTCTTCTCATCTATTTTCACATGTGCTGTTCATATTTTGATTGTAGGTGAACAAAGCTAAAAACTATATTGCTGTTTTATGAGTATGAACATACGTTCACAAATACTTGAAATCTAAGAATCTGGAACTTAGAAAAATTAATAGATTAAAAGGATTATAAACAGAACCAACATGTACTAACAAAATTGCTTTTCAATTGTCTTTCATATGAAATTATTTCATAAAAGTCATATTTTAAATTTTGAATCGCGTTCGTTTTCATTGAGACAGACTTATTGTCCGATGAAAAAGTCTTAAATATTTGGTAACAAGTGGTCCAGGCGAATTGACAGGATACTTGGAGTGGTTAACTATTGCCGTAAGAACAAGAGGAAAATGTCCCTGGTTCCACAGATTTCAGTCCTTAGGTGAACAAAATCTTTGGAAAACGCTTCAATCATGTGCGTCATGTGGCCTAACGACTGACGGTCAAGATGGTTTATGGAGGAGCCTCTTTTCAGCACATTGCGTTGCGCAAACGTGGCTTCAAGGAACATCGGAGACACGAAAAAACCTCCTAACAGAGCAATTGGGAGAACTCCCCAAATGACATTGCTCCCGTTTCTTGTTCTTGTTCATTTGAACGAAACCGAGATGTATAACACTCCACAATGAAAAAGCAACTCGAAGATAGCAGCAATGCGGACAAAACATTCCTGCTAACACACAATAAATTAGGTTAAACTATCATTTTTACACATATTCTTGCTATGACGCGTCAGATTCTTTGAGCCTTGGACTCTTAAGCTCAACGTCAGTACGTCCGGGGCATTTCCAGACCTTGAAGGTGGGTCATAAAGAAGAGAGATTTAAGCCCATTGAGAGGTCTTAAGGATAGGAGTAGTAACATGATGGGAAAGAAACGATCGAATGCTGGTTGAAGGCCCGATGCTTAAAGTAATTCTGCAACATCCATTTGGAATGGATTGTAAGAAAACAAGCATTAGAGCAGCTGACCTCGAGAATCTTTATCCAGACAAAGGTATCGTCAGTCCCAGCGGTGGAGGCTCAGAGCTTGCTTAGCAGAAGCTTAGCTGGAAGACCAGTTTTCACTGCAATACAAAAGATAACCCGAGCAGTACATGCGATTATGGTGCGGGTGAGGCACACGACAGCAGAAATACCAGAGAGTGATGGAAGCGTGATCCCAAATGGGTTTCCTTCTCTGTTTTTCAGCTAACACCTTCAATCACGTTTTTTAATTTGGAGTATCATGTATTTATATTTAAGTTTCCTCGCCTTAAATACGGCCATCTTTAACAAAAAAATTCCGTCAGGTGTGGTTGGCACTCTTCATTTAACAACGCGAAACAACCTATGCTCTGTCTCCCAACCATCTCAACAGACTGAAACTATTTTGTTAATATTTCATAACTACTACCTACCATATTGATAATATATTTACATTTTCCTGCCATTTCTGACATATTTCAAAAGCAAAATACCACCCTTTGCATTGCATGTCTAGCTAGGTGACGTTCTACAGACACGTGTATCGGCATAATGCACGGCAAGGCAGAGGACTTTCTGTCTGAGCTCTCTCGACGCACGCTATATGACACGAGCGACCTGTAGATATGAGGCCGACTACATATTTCGAATAGTGGCCGCAACAGCGTGCCGTACGTCGGGGTGATGTGACCCGTTCCAGTCATTTCCTGCCAACGCTATATGCTCATTTTACCTTCCTACTGTCACAGCCTTGACGCCTTGTTCAGTCCCGGTCGGGGAGCGCCGAAGCCTGAACCTGCCCCGCTCGGCAGTTGTCAGCGGTCGCGAGAAGCGTTTGCCAGTGTGGCGATAACTCCGCTCCTACTGTACCGTCTCCTCCCCGGCGCCGCAGACCACCTCGCTCGGGCGGGCGCCGATGCGTTGCGTATTGTTTTTCCGCCTC
>BOPP01000115.1:3873950-3884742 GCA_017312745.1 Gryllus bimaculatus
CTTGCAAAGGGGCAGAGGTGAATGCCGCCCCTCGACCCTCCCCGGCGGCCTCACGCCTCTCGGACATTTTAGCCGACCGCGAGGTGCCGGATTCGTCCCATACTGCCCACAGGACCACCTGCAATCGCGTTGTAAACTTTTCCTTTTTTATATGTCGCTTATAAGAGTGCATGAACGAGCAAAATGCTGTATGCAGAACACACTTTTTAATTTATCCTGTTTCAATTTTTTTTTCAACATATATAAATTTGGATTCGTCCCATCCTGCACACAGCACCGCCTGCATTGCGTTTTAAAGTTTTCCTTTTTTATACATCGCTTATAAGTGTTTATAAACGAGCAAAATGTTGTATGCAGAACACACTTTTTAATTTTTTTTTTCAATTTTTTTTCAACCTGTATAAAGCTAATGTTAAGCGGAGTTGGTACATGGGTGGCAGTAATGTTCGTGTACCTGTACCCTCTCTCGCAGCTTGGTTGCCGCTTGCAACCGCATTGTATGCCCAACTACGCTAAAGAAATAAACAATTATAATGTATGCAGGCCTACACTACACCTACACGGATGTAGCCTTTCCAGACCTATAATATACACACAAGCGTGTTCTAAGCAATAAGAGGTTTGGCTAAGAAGCGCTTCTTTAGTTTATAAAGTTTTGTAAATGAATTACGTGGTTCCAAAATGCTCTAAAGATTGCTCCGGGTGAGCGAAATATTGCTGTCAATGCATCTGCTACTGTCGTCAAAATTTAGAAACTTGAGCGCGAATGACCTCTCGAACCAATTAGCGGCGATTCATTTATAGTGCACGACTTTATTTATCTCAAAAAAGATTCAAAACTGTATAAGACGTATTACAGAGATGTATAACCTGGCACTTTTTTTTGAATTGAATTTGAATTGAATGCCTTATTTTACGTGGAGAGACTCAGGCCATTAGGCCTGCTCTTCCGTCTGACCACGCAAATTTCGCTACGCTCCTTTCACCAACTAGCGGTGAAAGGAGGCATATCTTGGGCGAGAAACCGGCGATTTGAATTTAGCTCAGAGGCGTCATTTAGGCTTGAGAATCTTTTACATGCAAGTAAATCTACGAACATGGGACAGCCGGCTTTACTTCCCCTCCGAAGGAAGGCGTATGAAGGATTTTTTCGCCCTTAAAAATCCACGGCTTCGATCGGGTTTGAACCCACCAACTTGGGTACAACAGTCCAGTAAGCTAACCGTTACACCATCGCCGCCGCCAGAATTATTTGTGATCCAGAATTTTTAAAAAATCGGTGATATCACCGAAAATGAGACCTGCACCATTTTCTTAAACGTCTCTCGCACTATTAAACAAAATTTAATTTAAAAAAATTGGAGCAGATTTTTTGAAAATTTTGAAAATGTGTGAGGGACTTCATGTAAAGTACCTCCATAATTAAAATATCGGTTTCAAAATCCAGGGGCGCGACATCAGCGAGATCGATTGAGGAATATCAATTTTGGGGGAAAACGGCTGAACGGTTTAGCCGCTAGCGTTGACCACAGACGCACGGACAGACGGACATTTATCCGTCACTCGAATTTTCGGTATCAAGAACCAACAAAACATGGATTCTGGCTACACCAAGTGTTAGAGAATTCTCCCTCTAAATTTCCCAACAAGATTTCCCAATTTTTCGTTACTTGGACCCGACTATAATACATTTTCTGGCGAAAATTAGTCGCTTTCCGCTGCACGATTACACAACTTTCTCTTCTAACGAAGAATTCTTAAGGTGGGAAAGTAAAACAGAAAACGAACTAGCTCGGCCAGTGTGTTTATTATCAGATGATGCATTTGGGTGAGGTTGCCTACCAGGGCCAGCTTTGCGCGTTTATTGATCATTGTAGCTGTTCGATATATTTGCGGCATTAACAAATTTGGACGATTCTCAGTTTCTTGTTAAAACATCACATGACTCGACACGAGAAAGTATGGATGTTTCCGGTCACGATGACAGTTATGGTCATTGGTCTCGTAAGATTAATGGATGTTTCGTTTCGGGAGGGGGCGGCGTTCCTCGCGCTCTTGATTGTGAGATACGGCGCCAATTTACACGTCGGTTTGTGGGAGATTTCGCTCTCCTCGTATCGCCCCAGCTGGGACAAGTTCTTATGTTCCGACTGGTATCTCGGCATGTGTGGTAGAACATGTGTACATGTAATGTGTGTGTAATTGGAAAAGGTTGGACAAATAAGCCGATCCGGTGGCCGAGATCGCTAAGGCAGTAGCTAAGGCAGTAGCGATCTCGGAGCGAAGGATCGCGGGTACGAGTCCCGCCTCGGGCATGGTCGTGTTGTGTTCGTCCTTTCACCCTCTATTATCATCATCATTTCGGGGAAGGCAACGGGAAACCACCCTGAATAATTCATCATCCCAAGAAAACCCGCTTTGGGTCACCTAACTGCCGTATATGGTATATAGGACCAAAAGAAAAAAGGACAAATAAGCGGAATGAAAGATGCTGTTGCCCAATTGTTAGGGTACTGCTCCGCCATTTGCCTAGTGTTAATCAAATAACACAGAAAACGGCCAATGCAAGCAGCCGACCGCTAAAATTCTCGTCCTGACAGCGGCTGAATTCGCCCTAGCTTTGTAGCTAGTATCAATAATCGGCATCCTAATCAACTCTCGGCACTCTAATACTAGGACCATCCTGTCAGAGCCACTGTCGAGTCTATGGCTCTGACTCAGCGGCGAGCTTTGTGTATTCGAGAGTTTGGAGGATGTGCTTCGGGTGAGAGATTCCCCGTTATGCCACTCCGAGCTGGGCCTTCAGGCGAGCGTGAACTGAGGGTGGAAGGGCTGATTTCAGAGAGCGGTGACCGCGCCACGCCCCCGCGAGGGCCGTTTGTGACGAGGGCGGAACAGGATGCAAACGTTCATCCCGCGCATTCATATAAAGTACTTCTCGTAACACTTCCTTCGTGCACGTCACAGTATTATAGCTAAGATTCTTTAAACATCTTTCTCTCTTTCTTATTTTTAATTCACTTTTTCACTTCGTAGTCACATAACTGAACAGGCTCAGGTCAGTTATCTGTGGACCTTTTACGACTCCCCTAAATGAGTAAATTTAAAATCATCAATATAAAAATAAATGTGGCATTTCCTTATAAAAGAGATGCCTCAATTATTGGTAACTTGGCCTGCTGTTACCGTCAGTAATCGTTTAGAAATACTGGCGCCGATATCATTCGTACAAAAGCGATAACATCTTTTGTTTTAATTTATTTCTATCTGCTCGACCAGGTGGTCCTACAGAGTTGGGAATACATATACATAATTCTTGGAAAATTTCCTAAGTTGATTGAGTGTCTTGCTCATATGTTAAAATCACAGCAAACAAAAAATGTTTTATGGTGAGGTGAGAAATGAAAGATTATTTGTGTATGATATTGTTAAAACTTGGAGGGGGTGTTAAAGATGGAAATTGTGAAATGACATGTGGGGAGATTCTAATCAAGGGGGTCTAAACATATCTTTGCGATTTTATTCTGTTAGGAGTATTGGCTTGTTGGCCAAGGTAAAAAAAAGAAGCAGTGAGACAGGATAGAAAAGTTAATAAAATTTAGAGGATATGCTTATCAAATAGTCAAGTATATAAGGCATTTGAAGTTATCCATGAATTTGTCTCTTAGGAATAAACCAGGGTGCATTAAGAAGTCTGCGAAGGAATTTATTAAAACTTGGATTGTGTGAGTATTGCTAGGTGCAGTGTTTAACCAGGCATGGCATTCATATGTTAGCGTTTGTCTAATGATTCTTTTGTATAGTAGTAGTTTGGTTTCAAGTTTTAATGAAGATGTCGGATTTATAAGTGGACACAATTTTCAAGTTTTTGCTGTTGCTTTTTGTATGTTGAATTTAATGTGATATTTCCAAGTTAGTCGTCTATCTATTAGTATTCCTTCGTACTTGGCAGTGGTGGAGTTGTTTGGCCAGGATAGCTGAGTGTTGTTGATAGTTCATGGAGTTGGATTATTTGGTTTTCGGAGAGTAAAGATTTTTGTTTGTTGTTTTCGCTGGATTAATTTTTAATTGCCATTTGTGAAACCAGGTATTAAGAATATGAAGAAATGATTGGATGTGGTCATATGCTATGAGTATGTCCTCATGGGATGAATATATTACTGTAACGTCTGCAAATAAGGTGATGTTGGCATCAGGCATAGTAAGATGATCTGAGGTGTAGATGTTGAATAATGAACGCAATGCAAGAACTGAGTCCTGGGGAGCGTCTGCAAATAATTATGGGAATTTGAAAAGGTTTGGTTGACTAACTTGGAAAGTTCTGATATATAAGGAACTTAAGATGATTTTAAAGAGGAAGTCTGGAATACCTAGTGGCTGAAGTTTGAATAAAAGTCCGTTGTGCCAAATGCCTTCAAAGTCTTTGGTAATGTCTAGGAAGGCGGCTATTGTATGCTTTTTTTTAGTGAAAACTATTTACTACGTGTTCTGTAAGTCTAAGTAGTGGGTGGGTTGTTGAGTGATTGGGTTGGAAGCCGAATTGCGTTTTGGGTACTATTTTGCTGTCATTAAGAAAGTTAGTAAGGCAGTTTAGTAGTAGTCTTTCAAAAACTTGTGCTAGAGAGGGGAGCCAGCTAATGAGTCTATAATTGGCGGGATCGTTATGGTTGGTTTTAGGTTTAGTACAGGGCAGTATAACAGCTTGTTACCACATTTGCGGAAAGTACCATACGCAAAGCGCAGCGTTGTAAATAGATGATTTAGCTACAATAAAACGGTTTGGCAGCTGTTTAAGTGTTGCATTGGTAATGTGGTCATAACCAGGTGATTTTTTCTTTTTCATCTTTTGAATAATATTGAACTTTTCCATTGGAGAGATGAATTTGATGGGATGTGGCACAGTGATGTGAGGTTTATTCAAATATTGTCATTTGCGTGTTCAAATCTTGGTGAATTATTGAATTGGGCTCGAATGTAGAAGCGAGTTGGTTTGCGATGATTTCTGTCTTGTGGTGTTCAGAATATATTACTTTATTATTTGAAATAAGAGAAGGAACTTTACTTTTTCCTTACTTTGCCAAAGCTGTCTGGTGTTTGGATGAAGTTGTTACAGGTATTTTTGATAAGTCTTATGTCTGCGATTGGTGATCAAGTTTTTGATTTGCTTGGTGCGTTGGTTAATAAGTGTTTTGTTTTGTTAATTTCTATTTGAGATCCAACGGCGTCTGATAGCTCGTTTTCTTTTGATTGCTTTTATGATATGATTAGGAAGAGGTTCAATGTCGTACATCACAATGTGACACCACAACAGTAAAAAAGTGTTTAGAAGGGTACAAAACCTGGTTAGCCCCTAGGGGGGCACGTCCAGCTTCTGAATCCATTCTACCGCCGTCGGTGTCAGACATAGGAAATCTTGCGGATCCCCTCGTCAGACTGTGGGTTCACAACTCTCCACTAAGTGACGCACGGTCTCGGGGGTTCAACACTCACAGTCTGGAACGGTCCACGCCCCAAGTGTAAATAATCAATATCTTCCTTCCTATCACCCAAAAGTATGTCGCAGTTGCTAGTATTCCTAAATTAACGTATACTTCTGAAACACTGCAGCACTTTACCTGCGTTTTCTTACAACATATCGGGGGGTGTTTTATCAATACAATATTGAAAACACTCATGAAATATACATAGAAAAATAACTATTTTCATACCTGGTGTGAAAAACAAACACTGCGCTTCAAAAAAGTAATCATGTCAACTTAATTAAATTTGAAAATTTTGTGACCTTCAAAAGAACAATCAATCACATTAATAGTTGAGCCTTAACTTTAAGGTGTTAGCGATGACAATAATATTTCATTGTGAGCAGCAATGCCTAACTAAAATTTCAGATCCAAATCAGGAACAAGTTTATATTAATTATACTGACGAAAAAAACACAATAAGTACGATAAACGTAAAAAGAGTTTGTAGACTACTTTACTTAAAATCTATAACTATCGTAAATTATTTCTTGGCCTGGATATCCGTCTCTAACGGGATCTTCGTCGCTTCTCTTGGTGAATGCCCTTTTGGTTATTTATTTTCTGGAAATGGTTATTTATTACCTGCACTTTCCCAGAAAATTAACATTCCTTTGGTAAAATAGTTCATTATCTTCGTGGTAAGTAGTTGCAGGGTCTCTGTTTCAACATCGCATATTGTTGCCATTATTTGAATTCAAATAAATAATATTTATCTTGCGAACTAGCCAACTCATTCGCTATCTAACTAGTGAATTACAAGAGTTAGATATATTTTTTGGCAACATACTTATAACTGGTACTTGGCATTATTGCAAAGAAAACAGTCGTGAGCTAAAAAGTCTAAAAATCTTAGTTCAAACCATGCATGATCTGAAAGTACAAAGTGAGATACAGCAATATACTAAAAAGATGGTACGTTCGTCGCTTAGCGTTGCGACGCAGTGGACTGATGACCGCCTGGAGATAAAAGGAGGTTCGCCAATCAGTGGAAGGACCTCCTTCGCCCGGGGACACGAGACGCCGCCCCCACCCCATCTACGCTGTCGGCGGCGACGGCGGAAAGAGGCTGCCTCACCCTCAATCCACCCCTCGCCGTCAGTCGCCTTGTTGCTCTCGCAGAAAGTCCCTCCGCCCCGGCGGCCCCCGAGTGCTTCACTTTTCCTCGCCATATCCTGTCCTCTATTCACGTTTCCCCTTTCAACACTTCATTGACTTAAACGTTATAAGAAACAGCAATAGGCTGCTTTGCGGCCTCTCCTCCGCGCTCGAGATCGCGAGGGTCTCGAGGGGCCGCCCCTCTACCTGCAGCTACGCCCCCGCCCCCACCCCTCACCCCTCCATCCTTCACCCGAGTCACAGGGGGACCGCGCGAGCTATAACCCCCATAAGTCCTAATTGGGCGAAAAATCTTCCCGAAAGAGCAAAACCGGGGGGAAAGGTATTTTGTATACGATGAAAAAATATATGCAGTCTTCCAAAACGAAGGGAAAATATCTTAATTAGAAACACTACGTCCTTTCTATTTTGTTGATAAAATGGTATAACAATGAAACTTCTGTGTGACAATATAAATGTTAAAAATCGTACCAAAAGCAATGCTCTATAAATTAATTCTTTCGACCCGAGTAGATAGTTATCTCGAAATAAATGTGCGAGCATTTATCATATGATTGCTACTGTCTGCAACTACTGTCGTGGAAAACTTAATTTTTTCAAAGATCTTTATTCTTCTTTACAAAATATATTATTGTGGTCTGTTGTGTTTACCATATTCCATGAATAGGATGTATCAAATCGAAAGCGTTTTTTCCACTGGTGAGGAAAAGCGAAGCACACTTCAGAACTCGCCACGCGATCTCCATACTTATCACTGAATTATTCCCTTTGCTCGTCCCCTCCTCACGTCCTAACACCATCCCGATAAATGAAGTCGTAGGCTTCCGCGTCCTGAGCGATGTGAATGATCTTGGCTGTCCGGGTGACGCCACGTCGAAGGCTGTGCTGCCGACGTTTCGACCATCTTTTCGTGGTCTTCCTCAGGGCTGGTATGATAGGCTTGTTACATACCAGCCCTGAGAAAGACCACGAAAAGATGGTCGAAACGTCTGCAACAGCCTTCGATGCGGCGTCACCCGGACAGCCGAGATCACGCACATGACTCTGGCCGCGGAACCCTACGACTTCAACTTCGTGCTTCTGTTTGCCACACTCACGTGAAGTCTGATCACGTGAAAGGCTGGTCTGCCTGAGGAAGACCACGATAAAATGGTCGAAACGTTGGCAACACAGCCTTCGACGCGGCGTCACCCGGACAGCTAAGATCATTCACACCATCCCGATACCTTACTTAGATCAACAAAATGTGACAAAATTATCTTCGACAATCTGTGATTTAAACTTTCATAATCGATGGTAAGGCAGTTGCTGCAAGCAACGTCCGAGAAGACGTAACCGAGAGCAGCGGATTTGTTGCACAATACAGGATGTGCCTTCATCATAAGATTACACAGTGGTTGGCTCACACCAAGTATCCAATCAAACCACCATTTTAATTTCTTCCTCGCCATCATCGCTCATCATTAACACCTTTGATCCATACAATGAAAGGCAATAGCGTAGAGGTGTATCTCCGCATTTATCTCCTAGGTTCCGTTAGACTACGGCACTAATCAAGAGAGGAAGTATTATAATACGTACGCAATAAATACTTATTTATTGCCATATTGAACAATTTTGAAATCGTTTACTACATCATAGCTTCCAATTAAATTTTTCATCGTAATCATCATTCTAAAAATATGTTGCACTCATTCATTTATTTACTCCTCTTCGCTACTGCCTTTTCTTCCTGTTGTTTTCTCGTCAGGGTCCTACTCTGACGAGACGTATCCGACAATTTCTTTACACCTGTCTCACATACCCATACGGTGTCAGGCACGTTGCTTACACAATATATAGGATTTGAAATAGTGTACTTAGTTATTCTGAACTTAATTTTTATTTTTATCCTGAATTGAGATTCGCCCACAGTGCAGAAAGTAATCATTTTCATTCGGAATATTACAGGGAAGTATTTACAAAAGACGTATAAAGAAATATGGGTTGTTTCGATATGTTTAGTTTCTTTTGTATAGTAAATTTCGTACGTATAAGAGCTGAAAGGAACGTAAATAATAAATGCAGGTATGCATAAAAGATTTTTTTATGTTTTCACCAAAATTCCCCCAGTATGGAATGAGCACAAAAGTTAGTAAATATTATAATCTGATTATCAGCAAGCACAAAAAACACAAAGCAATATGAATTCTGGTATCAAATAAAACAGGTTTACGCGTTGGAAGAAGAACATTATTTTGCATTTCTTAGCAAATAATATTAGTATTTTCGGATGGTGTATCCGACGATCTGACACGAAAGAAGATCACGACAACACGCATCAGCGTTACCGAGCAGGAATCTGATTCTCGAACAAATAAAGTACATCTGAGTCAATATATTTCCCATTAATGAGTAACTAGGAATTTTCATCAGTCAAAAACTAGGAACCTCATGGCACGTGAGTCATCGCTTGGACTTGTGACTTTCTGTGTTCCCGGAGGCGGCATAATCTGTTTTTGAGCAGTAGAGTGAACAGCCGAAAATTAATATCATAGGAAAACCACCACAATGAATATGAGTGGCCTCAAAACACACACTCAGATATTTTCTCAGTGGGAGATGGTGATTGGTGTTAATGTGCTATTGGAATATTTTTATGTATTTACTGTTTTTTTTTTTTTGCATAAAAATTGGTGTACTAAAGAGACAGTTGTCATACGATGAATGTATTCAATCCAAGATGTTTAGAAAAGACAAATAACTCTTTTACAAGACTGCGGCGTCCAATGGTTCTAATTTTGAAAAATAAAAACTTATTTTGAGGTTTTAAAATTCGATGCAACAATCCTTTGCGTGAAGAAAAGAAGGTGGTCAAATGTGCGAATCCTAAATCCCGTTTACCACACCGAACATTAGGATAATACAGCATTGCAGCAACCATACAACGTCAAAGTACTTAATAGCAATGTATGAGATGAAGATGGAATAGATAGTCAAAGACAAAAAAGGAAAGATGAGAACACCAATGCCACCAGCCCCGAGACCGATTAATCCAGCACAAAGTCCGCATGCAGAGACTGGTTTAGTGTGCGAATGCGTCCATCGGGAACGCCACCCGCATTTCTACTGTTCGTCACATGTCACTCTTCGTCAGGCCAAAAGACTATATTAGCAGTATTCCCTCATCAACTCAGATCATGACTAAAATACAATTTGGCAACATTACACGCTGAATAAAACTAATCCCGTAAGCGATTTACGAGCCACCCTCTATTGCAAAAGTGGATAGAATGCATACCAACTCAGTCACTATGTACGAAGTGAATTTTTGATTGATTAGTGTTTTCGAGCGCGTCTACAGCTAAGGTTGTCCCGTAAGTGCAGTGCATGATTTAACTCTGGAAGTGGTGGCGATATTCCCCCGCTAGATTGTGAGATTAGGCGCCAATCTACATGTCAGCTTGCGGGGTTTTCGCACCCAGAGATCTCCCATCAGTGGGGAACCGCAAGGTCTAAGATCCCCGACTAGTCTCCCGAATCTGAGGTTGTGGAGTGCGTGTGTGTAAATAAGGTATGAGGATAGGACAAGGAAAAGAAGATCCCGCGCGGTCCCGTTTGTTAGAGCAGGGCTCCGGCATTCGTGTAATATTGATCAAGGAAACCTACAAAACTACAAATCAGAGCAGCCTACCACTAGAAGTCTTCTTTAGTCAACGGCTCAATTGGGCCTAGCTGTCTAGCTAGTATCGAAAATCCGGCCAAATCAGATATTCCAGACCCCAGAACAGGTCAGAAGCACCGCAGTGGCATTAGTTGCAGCCCTGAGCCTCCTAAGCCGCTCTTCACTTCGAACCTCAGCTTAGTCACAGATGTAAACGACTATTTTTGTTACGTTGCCATGTGACACATACTCACTCAGATACAAACTGAGACCTATTGGACGCGTTTGGGAACTAAATTTCTGGAAAAGAATTCCAGTTCGTTTCGAAATTCAGGGTTGACGACTTGACTATTGTAGCTTGTTATCTCACAAATTGTAGTGAAAACATTGTTCCCTGCGTTTCGTTTATTTCACGTATATTCAGCGCGTCCAAGCGTGCTCGCGCAAAAATTAGCATGATTCGCGCGCATTTGTCAAGCGCTGCACGCAGCGAGGTGCGGTGGGGCGCGGA
>BOPP01000115.1:3906464-3965764 GCA_017312745.1 Gryllus bimaculatus
GACGGCGGCCAGAGGGCTGGAAACGACGCAGGTGAAAATGAGGCGCCCCTACGGCCACCGGCTTTTGCTTGGTGCAAAGCGTACGCCAACATCAGGGCAAACGCGTGCAATCTTCAACATTCACGTCCCTTCCAGGAAGTAACGCTGTTAACGGGCTTTATACCCAAACAGGGAGACGCTGCCTTCGAGCTAGCTGCAACTACCCCGGAGCAGAGGTGGGAGCTCCATTGCAATAGGCTATAGATGAACATGAGAAAACACTGAACATATAAAAAATAGAATAGTTTCAAACATCGTTCGGAATAATTACTGAATGAACACACAACATGCGTATGCGTACACACAGATAGAATCTTCTTTCTTTCCTATACCATTTCTCCAGACAAACCTGTAAGTCGGAACATCTAGATAGCATTTTGTAAAGGAGCATTATGTTCATGTTGAGATTGTACACGTTATACTGCAACAACGCGTGGAAAAATTAAATGAAATGAATCTACTTTTTCCACATTTCCTTCTTAAGAAAACATTTGTTCCCCTGATAAAATTGTGTCAAACACGGCGGTAGAACCCAAAAAATTTCAAAAAGCGTCACTTCAGAGCAATGAAGTCTAAACAACAAGTATCACAATTTATTTAACAAGAACAAATGATGTGAACATAAGGTAATGAAATAAGTGAAACGAAGGTAACATAAGTACATAAGATTATTACTAACTTGCAATAATACGATATTCAGAATATCTAGAATGAGGGTTACCTTTCTGGCGTACAAAACGAAGTTACTACTTGAAAATGAGGTTTGGAAGTAGCAAGTTATTAAACTTTCCGAAGGCATTTTGCCAGTTGTTTGTTGAGTCCCGCTGTGTGAGTATTAGAGAGAGTATCATTTGAATAGCAGAATCATATTCAGAATTTATGTAAATATTTTGTCAAGATACAAATATTTTGTAAAGATAAAGTTCATACTCTGAGGTAAATTTTATTGGTTGATTTTACTGCATTTCTTTTCAATAATCTCGAGACAATATGAACAAATTCGCCGATTTCCGGTACACATAACGTTCTCTTCTTACGAAGTTCCTTCGTAAAGCAAGAACATTTTTAAAAATCTTAATAGAAATGCCTTAATCACCTTAAATTCTGTTTACCAATAGTAGTAATATTATACAATTACATTAATGAAGTTATTTTTTAAGAATTCACCCACCCAGTTTCCCTTGTTAATAATAACAATCGTTTCTTGTAAAGAAGAAAAGTCGAAAATACGAGTATTCGTTTTACAGTCTATCCCACCTATTAGCCAATGTTCAATATTCAGAATTAAAGTAGTCTGGAAGAGAATTGTAGCAGCCGGCTGCTCTGATCGGTAGTTCTCTGTGGTTTCCCCGATCAATACCAGACGAATGCCAAAGCAGTACCCTAACAAACGGACCACGGACTTCGTGCGAACTTTCCTTCTTTCTTATCCTGCCCTGTCCCCTTGTGCACATGCACGTACGTACGCGCGCCCTGGAGGAGAGAATCCTCCGCAAGCCGACGTGTAGATCCAGCAGGGAGGAACTCCACCACTTCATTCCCTACGCTAATGGGAATAACGACAGTTGCAGTTGCAACGCTAGCACAATAGCAGTTGCTGTTCCCGGAAACATCATTTTCCAATGACAAAAGTTCCATTGGCGAGCGGAGATGCTGAATATAGATTTCATTAAAGGAATAAACATTAATCTTCAATATTGCGGTTGTAGCCAAAAAATTTGAAACTTTTGCAGTTTTCGTAAAAATTAGAGATTTTAAGGAAAATGAGGCCTGCGCCATTCTTTTAAGCATCATTTATGGTATCCGAACACAAAGTTTAATCTAAAACTTGGAGCCATTTTTGGAGAAAATTTTGAAAATATAATTTCAAGCTTCATGTAAAGTTTTCCTAAAAATCAAAATTTCCATTTCAAACTCTCAGGGACTCAAGTGTGTTCAAATCAATCGGGGAATATTAATTTTGGAAAAATTGCCCTGAATGGTTTAGGCACCGGAGTTGACGACAGGCAGAACAACCGTTTTGTAGTCATTCGAGGCGCGGAGTAGTGGCAGTCCGTCCGGGGTGACACCATTTTAGGTGAGACCCCATTAGAAAATTTTGTCGTTGGAATTATACAATTTTAATGATTTATTTTAAAAAATGTATATTAATTTAATATTTATACATTTAAATCATAAATACTAAGAAAGCAAAGAAAATAAATAATATAAACTAAAACACGAAGCTATAAGTAGTAAGCGTCTACTCTTCAAAGGTCAAAGTGCCTCGTTTTCAACGATTACTTTATATCAATGATTGAACTCTTGACGGAAATAAGAAGTAATGGTAACAAAATGAATATTGAAAATTAATGTCATGTGCAAATATATTTGTATTTTTTATTAAATAATGTATAAACTATTCAGAAAAAGGATTTTTTATATTTAATTTATGGGTTCCAATAGTTTTGCCTCGGGTGACGTCAATTGAAGCTACGCCACTGGTCTCAGTCAATCACCAGCTGCCGCCTGCGATGTCCGCATACTATTATTGCTCCATCCACGATGACACAAAAACTCTCTCGCCAAGGTCCACGCTGCCACGGACATGTAAGTAACCCAATAAATGTCTAGTCTAAACACTGACCCTGATTTTTCCCTCCTGCCACGAGTTGGTGTCTCTCTCTCCTAACAACTGGCGACATCTGGTGCCACCAAGGGATTTTACGAATCCCAATGTGTTTTTCAATTTGATATGAGTTATGATTCGCATATCATCGTTCCATTTTTTTTAGTTTTATAATTATGTTTTGATAAATATAGTAACGGACTCGATTTTCGAAATGCAACGCGAAGCGCCAGTGATGACTGAAATGGATTGTGGGAGCGGGCCTCGTTGCAATTGTGCGCCGCAGGAGCAACAAGGAAGCCGTATGCACGAAACGACGCTGCTGACAATGCCACCCTAAGATCAATGCCATTTTCAAGACCCCGATCCGTCTTTGAATTAAACCGCTTCTTTTCTGCTGGCGGGCATTCACCCGCCATGCCACCACGCCTCTTCTCTCACACCGCAACATCGCGTGGAATTTCCGCCTCATCAGTTTTCGTCAGTGCCAGCGACTCCTTGAGGCCACGCACTTCCGCATGGGCCAGAACCGCGTGTTGCGTGCTCAGCGTCATCGCAACAGTTAGCGCGATGTGCGATGGTCGGCAAATCACGGTACACTGATTCCAAAAACCGATAGTGCTGGTAGGGATGGACTGCAGCACATAGGGACGGTCAGGGCTTAATCACGTAACTGGATTGATTCCAGGTAATACGAGTACAAACGCATAGGATATTATCTTGTACACACTCATAGGGTACAACGTATATGGTATTTTCGAATGACGGATACGAACACGACGACAAGAAATGTGCCGAACTTCCAGCAATGTTTAGAGCAGAAATTACCAACTTTGTTCTTGAATGGACTTTTTTTAAAAGAAATATTTGCTTTATTGACCTCTTTGGCGTCTTACTATAATAAACAGTACATAAGAAAACCATAATACAAATAATTGCACATAAATTATTTTAGAACAATTACATAGGCAAAGAATATGAACAATAGTTTTGAAAACAAAATGTATAAGGTTTATGTTTTATTATTTTCTTCTAGGATTATAATGAAGCTTTCTTATAGAAGCATTTAATATCAGCAGCTGTTTTTATAGGAACCCTCACAAAAAAATGTCATTCTAAAACGGTTTTTAAACTTTATTAATACAAGTATTGACAGACTGAGCAAGCCCTGTTGAAAATCTGCCTGATTTATGTTTGAAAATATTTCAAACTTTAAACAATTTTTTTTTTTCGAATGCTCGACTCCAAATTTCTTACATGGTTGAATAATACTTACATGGATCAACGTCCCATCCTCTACGGACTGGGTATTCTCTCAAAAAATGTCTTTCAAAAATAAAATGTTTGGTCTGCGGAATCCAACTATTAAATGTATCAGCCTTTCCCATAAATATATTCACATCATTTATTGAAGTCGGCATTCAATTGATCAAGCTTTGTCATTTTAAATAGAAAATTTGCTTTAGTGCTATTATTTCTTTTGGCTTGCAATTCGATCGAAATGTTAATTTATTTCATTACTAAGGGCATTTTAAATGTCTATTTAATATTCTCTTTGCAAATACACGTTAAATTTATTCGTTCGATATTTTCCGCGGCGTTCATAATTCGCGAAGAAATTGTAGCTTGCGATGCTACTGAAGAGAAATTCTCCGATGGAAAATCTTGAAGTAACCGGTATTATTCTCTTCTTGTATCTTGATGTTCAGATTCAAAATAATCGTCCTCTAATCTGAATCCTAATTATCCATGACCCTAATAAAATTATTAAATAAATAAAATTAATTTGCTAATCCTAATAATATAACACAGACTACGATTGGTTACTTCCACGAATGTCTCGGATGGACATTGCTACCTCGACTGGCTTTGACACTCGCATTGATTAACCGTCCCTGCAACATTAACTGTTTCAACGTCTGGTAATGTTTCTATTTCCCGTGTCTGAATATTTCGTAGGGACGTCTCCCACCGTATCTAAACACCGTCTACAAGCATTTGCTGCCGAATCCGAACCCGCCTGCACGCATTCGCTTCCCAATCTGATCGTTTCCAAGCGTCACATTCTGAATTTGAATATCTTCTGACAAAATCAAGATTCTTGAAGAAAAAGGTTGCCTCAGTTTACATTTGTCTTTTAATTTTCTATAACAAATTTGATAATTGGCCTTAACTCATGCTGCACACTGCAGAGTCACTTCTGTCCTGACGACTACGTAGGCAATAAAACGTGCCACTATTGGTGGTACATCTATCTTCCAATCCTTCAAATGACGCTATTTAATAAAAATTGTAATTTAAAATCATCCACGTCCCAAATAATGACAATGTTTAATTTATATTATGAGTATCAAACGTACAATATTTACTGTTTATTTCAGCCTCGAACACTCTTGAGTCCTGAAAGTCTTGCTATATTTACGTTTTATTTTCATCATCTCCACTATGACTACCATATGTCCTCTTTGTGAATACGTGATACCCTTTTATATTGTCATTTCCGGGTTCCAACGTCCTAAAATGAGTAATTATTCGGGTAAACTTCCATCTAACTTCCCTTGACTATATTTGGTATATCTCAATAATTTTCAATTTTTAGAATCATAAAAAGGTGTTATGAGATGTTTTGTACATTTATATAAGAAAAGAATTACCAAATTCATTTATATTTTTCGTAATTAATAGGACCTTGATTACACAGATCTGTAGACGGTTCGTATTCGCCATCGAACAATTCATCATCCTTGACCTCCTTTAAAATTTTGTCGTCTCCCAGAAGGGTCGATACCGCCACGCTGGGAAACAGAGCATAAACGTGGGTGATCTGGGCTGTCCGGGTGACGCCGTGTCTAACGACGTTTCGACCATCCTGTCGGTCTTCCACAGGGCTGGTATGTGATATATATGCGTATCGCATACCAGCCATGAGGAAGACCACGACAGGATGGTCGAAACGTCGGCAACACAGCCTTCGACGCGGCGTCACCCGGACAGCGCAGATCACCCACATGACTCTGGCCGCGGAAGCCTACGACTTCAGAGCATAAACGTGTATTTATTATTATAGAAATTGAACAACAAATGTTAGATTGAAAACGCAATAAGTATAATTTCAATTTATTAGGTATGATGATAATGGTTAAGTGTATACGGACACCAAAGACCAGAAAAAGAAAGACCGAAATTTAGAGTTCAGTTTCAGTGAAATAAGAAATCCAATCCTGTGTTACAATAGATAAATATGCAGTAACTTGCTTGACGACATTCAACATTGAACAGTCTAGAAGAACCATTACTTTTAGAGTCGACAAAAACTTATAATCAACATTTATAAAATAAGAGTCTTTATCAAGTGTGACGTCATGGATACTCACAGCGACCACAGACACAGAGCTTTCGTATAACAAATATATTTATTAACAAGAAAACAAAATAAATATATACACTTAATAATCTACTTACACCCTAGCTCTGATAGACCTACTATCCCCTGATCCCGGGAGCGATCCAAACCCGATTGAAGATGGTTTTGATTGTGACATTCGCCACTCCTACTTTTGAAGCGCGCACAAAGCCTAGCTTCCGTGACCGGATGTCACGCTGGGACACAAAGTCCGTTCTGGCGCACCAACGGCTGGTTTGCCTCGATCCCAGGAGCGATCTTATCCGATTGAGAATCGGCGTGAATCGTGGCACTCAACCACTCTTCACCTCGGAGCACGCACACAGCATCGCTCCCCCGTGACCGCAGTCACCCAAGGACATAAAGTCCGCAGGCTTCGTCAACTAATGACTCCAGCCTCGCGCGCCTGGCTCGCATATGCACCGTCTTGGCGCACGTTTTGTGCACACGCACGAGGTTCTCCCACTGTCTCCAGAACCTGCCTACTGGCTCCGTACACTCTGTTATATAGGCGAGGCCCACGTGACCTCCTACGTCACGCCACCCCCTCGCTTGTTATAACAGTGAAAAGCTTCTATAAGCCGGAAGACACCCAAAGCCTTGTGTCTCCCGTCTCCGCGTTCTTCCCTTTACGGAAAAACCCTACTTCCTGTGGCGAGACTAATCCGCAACCAAGCGTCCCCAAATAGATGCCATGAGGCACGCTGGCTAATACGTTACACAAGGAACCCAATGCATTAGTTTTAACTTTTAATGCCGCTTTCTTAGGGGCTGAAAAGCTGCTTTTAGAAAATAAGATATCCAGTGTCGGGGCGCTGATGTATTGGATGCAAATACTAATAATAAGAGTAATGCCAGTTTTACAGAGGCCAATGAATGCCGTGAACACGTTATCATAACCATTGACGTTGACAAGATGACGAACTATCCATACCTGGGTAAAGTAGAAAAGACCAACTCATTGCACCCACGTACCAATTCCCTGCCAGCTCTGAATCGTCTGGAAAAAATGGCATTCAGTGTGTTTCCTATTACCCGACGGGCAATTACCTGACTGACATCCATCGACCAGAGCATACCATTATATTAATTGATGTTGACAACGATGACGATGCTATCCCTCCACCATTAGAGTCGAACAAGGCCAACCCATTTCAAGCACCCTCCACGCACGTTTACATTCAAGCACCGCCAGCTTTGTAGTAAGTTTCCCCACTCACGTTTGTTATTTGCCTTATTCTTTTACTACCTACCTCTCCCACCCAACATACTCCGCTTCCCAATTACACCATTTTAAACACAAGCAACGACGTGTCAAAAGGAGATACAAACTACGTGCAAACACTACCTTCATGTACCGGCCAACCATTCCAGCTGTCATGGCGAAGTGCTGACGCTATGCAAGAGGTTTGTCATCTACAGGGTAAACAACTATTCCATTTTCTAAGTTCCAGAAGGGGAGCAAACTTTGCGCTTTGCTAATTAATGGACAGGCTCAGACCGTTAGGTCTGCTTTTCCTCCGTTTTCTGTTTTATTCTTTCTCATTTTTCCATTTTCATCTCAGTTACCTTACTTAGTTCATGTATTCTTGTAGAAGTGATCTCCAACGTAGCATGAGAAACAGTATTGTTTTACTGTTTTCTCAGCGCGCGTCAATGACGAAACACCAGCCTCTGCACTGGCATACCCACCGGACCAGACAGAACGGTGGCTCACTTCGCTGCGGCAGCCATGGAGCTACGAATACATAGATATGGCATTTCCAACCTCTGCCATGGTCTTCTACTGAAGCCAGTGTCCGCCGTATTGGTGTGCCCAAAACACGGCTGTCCAACACGATAACAAATGGGTAATATTTTTTCAAAGGAATTTAATAATCTTCGGAATATTAAAGCCTTTAACATCTAATACTGAGATGTTTCATTACAAATTATGGGATCACTGTAAACTATTTTCAGTGGGTGAAAATTAAAATAACCTCAAACTTTAAACATCAAGAACACTACATTACTAAATATGCTTCTTTTGCATTAGAGATTTCTCACATAGGCTCTCAAAAAAGTACGCAAATAAATAAAAAGAAAACACTGTTAACATTCTGAAGAAGCATATGATGCACAAATTATTACGAATTATTCTTAGAATTAGTTTTGTCATAATATTCGAAATCTGGCTACCATACTAAGCTATATCATTAAAAAAAGCAACACATTGTCTTTCTTTAAAGGAAAATTGTTCAAAATGGGGACGGCATCTCAAACGGAGATATTCAGTTTCTTACTTATAAGGGATGCTTAAGATGACCAAACGTGGTACACTAAGACGGCCTGTCCAACAGTTTTGAGAGGAGCGGTCGCGCAACTCTAGACAGTGGCAGACCTATGACGGTGAGGAGACTCGTAGAACCCTCTCTCCCACTAGTGGGCTGCGGTGCTCACCAATGGAAATTCCTCCACGATATATTTTTTTATAATATTCTTCTCTTTCAATTTTTTTTCTTTCTCTCAAGTAATAGCAGAGTCTGAACATAATTTTTTTCTCGTTTTTCCATTATTTAATAATTAAAAATGTCTATTATATCGTAAGTGCCTCTCATTTTTATGTACGTTACGAGCACCAAACTTTGCGGTGACGCGGAATTTTTCCGGAGAGGGAGGTGTTGTTGCGACAATCCCTCTGGTCAATTCCCCGAGGCTGCTGTAGCCTATCGAATGGGGCTTGCGTTGTCCTCACACTCGTGTTGAACCTTCTGCTGTTGGTCAACGATGCCACCCACTCGCCACGCCACGCCGACCCTCTCGCAGAGCCCACACTGCCACGGACGTGTAAGTAACCCAAGTCTATTCTAAATACTGTCGCTGAATTGAGCCTTTCCCTCCTGCCACGAGTTGGTATAGGATTTCCCTCTCCCCTAACAACACGCCACACATGATCAGGACATAAAGACACCTCAGCCGTAGACGCAAGAGTAGAATGTAAGAGTAATTATTTTTTTTATTTTATCCGATCGATCAAATGGCCTTACAAAAGAAGAAAAACATATTTACATTAACGTAATGGAAAACTTCCTAATATTATTTCGAGTATTCTTACTCGGCAAATTATATTTACATGATTTAGGGAAGGGGTAGAATAGGTAGATTTATAAGGATTTGGAAGCTTTTAGATGAGGTTTGATTTTTAAGGCGTTTTGAAAATGTCTTTGGGGAGTCTGGTTTTAATTCTCTTTGGGATGCTTGCTTGTTGTCCTAGTTGAAAATGGGGTGTCCTTGGGCAGGTGGTAAGAGAGTGAAAAATTTAGAGTATAAGTTGATCAGATTATTGTTATTAATGGTATTGGGAGTTCGTAATAAATTTGTCTATTGGGCATAAACCATGATGGGTTAATCATTTTTCGGAGAAATTAATTTAGGAATGTTTGTAACAAGCTTCTATTACTAGGAGCAACGTTTTTATTTTTTTTTAGGTTATTTAAGGTCGCATCAACTTCGAGGTCATTAGCGACCACTATTTCTTGTAACGGTAACTGTGAGGATGAAACGATATGATGATGATATGGGGTGAAAGGATGAACACAGTACAACCACGCCCGAAGCGGGACTCGAACCCGCGATCCTTCGGTCCGAGATCGCTACAGCACTACTGCCTTAGTGATCTCAGCCACCGGATCGGATAGTTGCAACTGGTGATTGCAATTGGTGGTTGGAAATGACCCAGGGCTCATTGGTGATGCTCCGAAGGAACTGATTCTGTACTATTTGTATTTTGTTAATGTTGATTTTTGCAGTATTAATCCATACTGAGCAGGCGTATTGAAGTGTCGGTCTGGTTGTTGTTTTGTATAGAAACATTGTCGTGTTATATGCGAGGTATTGATTCCTATTAATTAGTGATTTTAGTTAACGAAGTTTGTTTTTAGTTTGTATTATTTTGGTGTCTATGTGTGGTTTCCCGTTCATTTTGATATCCGTGTGCAGTCCTAAATGTTTAATGGGTTTATTTGAGGGCAAAATGGGATGGGCTCATTATTTAATGTCAAAGTGGTTGGTGGAAGGTACGGCGTTAGTGAGAAAATGTTGAAACATTTTCATTTGGGTTAAGTTTTACTTTTAATTTGTATGACCAACTGTCTATTAGGTTTGGATAAAGTTGTACGTTGTTTTTAAAGTGGCATTCACTGTGCCATAGCAGGCAGGGTGACTACTACGGCTACCTGTGGCCAAGTCATGGAACAGTTGTATCGCCTATGCTACCGTCTTGAGACTGCACGTTGAGATGTCCGTTGTGGTGTTGAAGTCCCATGTTGTCGATGCCAGGGGGTTGACTTTCATGTTCATGGGTGGAGTTTACCACCATGGCGCTCTCCGGATTGTAGAGGAGCGCCATTGATTCTGCTACGCCTTGATCGAGGTCAAGGCCTGCCGAGGCGGCTTCATTGTTTATATTGAAGTATTAGCACTTCACAAAGAAGTAGAGTGACTGAAGCACTATAGAAAACACTGCACTAAATCACGATGCACTATTACACGCTGCTTGTCTGGGAAGACCGCGAAAGTTAAATGATAACACAGCTCGACACTGGCGGTATTTCCGTTAGCTGCGCTGTTCGTAGCTCCACTGTGAACGACTGTTCCCGACTGAGGCTCGAAGCGAAGTCAAGTATGGCCAAGTCGTTATGAAACAAGAGTGAACATACAGCAGTATTGGAGTTCATATTCCTGTTTCCTAATCGCGGTTACCTAAGAGTGCAAAATTTAAATTGACTTCTAGTTGACGTTCAGCATAGAAAGAAATATTATTATTTGTTATAAGAAATCCCCGCCCGTAAGAGGGATAAAATAACTCTTATAGGAGGTTTTACTACCGGAGATACATAGAGACGTGTTACCTGTTCACCTTACGACTAAAAACAAAAATAACATAATCGTGTAATAAAATATAACACGAAACGACAACCGGCAAAGAGTTTACCATTAAAACATATTTCTGACCCTTGGCAAAAATGATTATACAAGTCAGAATTAAAGAAGAAAATAAACAAGAAATAAAGTACTCTTAATACGTATTTAGGTACATAAACTTTCAAATCTCGGTTGCTTGTCAGAAACAAAATCCTGCAAACAGATTTTCAAATGAAGCAACCATTTGTCGTGATATTTCGTGGGCACTCTTTGCTTACTTTCCCTTCTACAACATGTGTGTGAACACCCCTTTCTAGATTTGGAGGGGGAAAACGAGCGAAGTCGGGGAAACGTACCTGTTCTCGCAGAAGCATGGGACTTCCCTGGCGGACGAGTGTGTCGAGCCGGATCATTTTTACACGTCTGATTTAGATGATTTATGTAAGTATATTTTTTTCTTTACCAAAAGTCACATGCATAATAAATGGTTTACAATTGAAATATTCCATGCCTTTTTTATTTCTTATTTTCCTACAATTAAAGTAGACAGGTCTTACTAACAATTTCCTGCATTTTCTATTTATCAGAATTACGTAAGTTTGATAACGATTTCATTTTATTAACAAGTATTAAAATTTCACAGCATTGGGAAAACAGTTCAATAGCCGTCCAAGAATTTCGTAGCCTTCTGCACTTGCAATGCGCTAAGATTTGCAACCTCTAAGTTCTGTTCGAAATTAAAGATGCAAGTACAATAATACTTCTACATTATAGAACACCGAAGTAACTCAGTGCGTGATTTATTCGCACTTACTACTTTGAAGAACATAAATTTACTATTAGTAAATTATTAATTATCTATTATTTTAAATTATAATTTATTATAAAGTATTAGTAAATTGGTATAATAATTTATTAATAGCAACTTTACGGCAACAACATAATTCTGTAAATATTATACACCACCACGATTGGTTTGGCTTTTATCATATAATATCATATAACATTTTCAATATTGATCATTAAATTTATTCAAAGAATTGGTTGCCCCGACCGGAACTTGAACCTGAGCCTTCGGGTTTACGACCAGTAATTTGTAATTTTCAGTACTATAATTAATATAAATATTACAATTTCAATATTACGTACTATAATATTTTCAATATTACATTACTAAAAGTTCAATGGATTTTTAATTTCTAGAAATAGAAAGTATTGAAATCGTGCGTGCGACAGTGGGTTTTCGGCAGAAAAATTCTTTATTGACATGCTCTGGTAACGAAAAGTCGATAAGTCTTATGTAATAAGTACATATGCAGTAAATTACTTCTCACGCGTCCTGTACTCCGAATCGACGTTTTGAGAGCCCCTGATACCGAAAAATGGATTGACGGCAAACCGCTTGTTTGTGTGCCTCTGTATGTCTGTGTCTGTCTGACTGCCTGCCTGCGGTCCACGATGGCGCTTTAACCTTTCAGACGATTTTCTGCACCGACCGATTTGAACGAGATCGAGGCCCTACTAGTTTGTATTGGATACTATGATTTTGGGGGCTATTTGTCATTGAGTTTTAACATTTTTTCAAATATTGATCCATAGTTTTTTATTAAACCTTTTCCTGCGGTAGCTGGAAATACGCTTAAACGAATAGTGCAGGTCTCATTTTTGTTAAAATTCCTGATTTTTCGAAAATTGCAAAAGTTTAAATTTATTTTCGGTTTCTTCCTACAACAACAATATTGAAGATATTGGTTTAATGAAATAAGCCGTTAAGAGCAAAAGTGGAGTAAGTCAAAGTTTGGAAGATTTGTGTTAGACGCACGGGTAGATGGTTTTAACATTGTTCCATCGTGGGTTAAAATGGTATGAGTCAAATGGTATGGTATTTCACTATGTTCCCTCTGACAGGTAAAATATCAACAGTTCAGCTCGAAAAGAGAACAGTAAGTGAAATTATCCAATCAGATTTTGAGTCCATTTTTTAGCTTGTTAAAATAATCGTAAGAAATATTAATAATCCAGGACGTGGAGCCAACGTAAATTGCCTACAAATACAGTGGATGCGGTTCCTCAGAAAAGAACCTAACTGTAGCCTGTAACTGTAGCAAAAAATACATTACTGAACTTCTGCAATACATACCTCCAGTACAATTACTTCAAATCACTAAAATCATTCCCACTTCATTAAGATATAGGATCATTAGAACAAGCTCTAGATGAGGAGAAGCCTGCTGCCCCTACTAACGTGTCAACAAAGCCAGCCATCTACCACTAAAATGCTTATTCTTAGTAGCTTAATGTAAAACTTGTAATAACACTAAACAAGCTTCTATTTTAATTTTTGCGATTTTAACTAATATAATTTGCATTGCATAAAATATCAAAACATGGTCTATAAATATATTGTGGGCATTGTTATTTTATGTTTTGCATTAATTTCACTCTGTTTCCCTACTTTCCCATCACATTACTATAGCAGATGAAGATTATGCATGCCAATTATTTGAATGTAAGTCATGTTTTTCAGAAACTGTTTGTGCGAAAGTAGTATAAGGTAAAAAAATAGTTAATTACTTGATTAATAAGCAATGTTTCAGTCCAAAATATCTGCAGTACTAGTTTGAGAGACGCTGCATTAACTACTATAAAAGAATATCTCCTTAATATGTTCATATCATGTCAGGTCATTTGTTTCTACTCATTATAATATTAGAGTTTTTCGTTAAGAGGTCATTTTCCGAAAAGTACGTTTTTTTACTTACACCACTTTTGCTCTCAACGACTCAAACGTTGCTCAAATTAATTTTTAAATGAAATGTTGTTCACTGTGCCTCTAATGAAAAAAATTCATTCACAAATTTTCGAAAATGTTAGTTTTTTTCGTGAATATATTGTTTTAACAATAATTTAATTTCAAAACGGATCCACTTTTTTAAAAATTTTATCCTCGTAGGTAGGAAAGAACAAGGAAAATCCTATTTCCTTTATCCTAAATCCTTTATGCTGGTCCTATTTCAGGCAAAATCTCTATATTTTCGAAAATTGCAAAAATCAACCCTTTAAAAGTATAATATTTATGATCGAGTTTTTTATCGAAATTTTATTTTTGACAAATCAGGTCTTTAAAAACCGTGACAATTTTTTTTAAAAATAGATTTTGCGCATTTTCCTCATCCAGTTATCGCAATTTACTTTTAAGAATTCCCAAAAACGGTCCGAATTTTTTTCTTTATTTTTTTTACGGTAGAGTAAAGGACACTTCAATAAAACGATACAGCAGTTATTTTCGTTGGAAATTTTTGAATTTTCGAAAATTGCAAAAGTTTGAAATAATGCGAGAAAGTATGTGCTGTGTAGCACCAGTAGTTAAACGAACCTTTTAGGACTGACAAACGCTAATGTTTTCTTCAAGTATAAAAAGGATGCAAAAAGTGATGGGATGGAAAAGTGATGGAACGATGTGGTAATAATCGTAACTCTGTTCCTCTCGCGAGGGGAAGGTGCAAGAGCCAGGGAGGGGGAAGACCGCCGCTGCCGCCTCAGCGTTCGCCACAGCCGCCTTCAAACGTGCAGCTTCTAAACTGCAGTTGCTCCGAAATCCTTCAACGGCTCGCAAAATCCCAACGACCTGAATGCACCGTCTCGCAAACTAGTCCAATTTATCTAGCAGAAAAAATTGCTTTCCGAAGGAAACGACGGTGGCCCAGGATGCTACCTCGTGCGCCCTAGAGTAGGGGGAGTGCAGAAAGCCTGGGTAGGAGGCCACCGGGAGGGGGAGGAGCGGTGAGGGGCGGGGGGACGTGGAAGGGGCGGAGGAGAAGCGCGAAGCAACAGCGCGGAGGAAGGGCGAAGTTCCAAGGTATATGTTGAGTCGTGCGGAAGGGGTGGCCACTTTCTACCCTCCCGCCTCATCATCAGAGCTCGAGGCCTCAGAAAGTTTTGTTTCTTCTACAATTACACACGTGACAGACTCGCCTTTGGAAAATCATCTCACAAATAATTGCTGACGAGGAACGTTCAAGCGTAACGAAATCGTCACTCGATGAGCAGCCAATTAAACCAATTAAAAGATTTTTTTTAAATCAGCCGCCTGCTGAAAAATAACTGAAGTCCGCTTCCGTGGCAGGGGACGAGGTCGCGCCTCTCAAAGAAGAAAGCTCGGAGAAGACGGCTGCGGGCTGGCGAACGCAATCAAAGGGAGGTGTCAAGGATGCTGCCCTTTCACCAATTATTGTTTTCAAGACAAAAAATTCATTCGTGCCAAAGATCTCCGAGAAAAGGGTTCTCCCCACATCGTAGCAAAGTGAGCGTGACGAATGGCTGCATTCTTTTTTGCGTCAAGGGTGGCTGAACAAACGTGCTTATAATTGATTTTAAGAAAATAAATAAATAACTGGAAGTTTAAAAACATTGATGAAGGCAACTGCTTGGCAGGTCACGCTCCAATGACTCCTAAATCATGTCGCCACCAGAAGTGACAGCGAATTTAAAAAAGGCGACAGCATGATCTGTCGTGATCTTCGAAGCAATATAGTTAAATTGATAAAGAGTAACGGTAGAGAGAACCGTGAATTATTAAGTGTGATATCTTTATTTAAAAACTAGCGAAAACTTCAAAATTTCATTCTTCGAGGTTTGCCAGTAATCGATTTAGTACATTAGATCTTGAACCGAAAGACGACTGCAGAACTGTTTGGTTATTGAATATCATAAAAATATTAACATGAATATTTCCGCTGGAGTATATATAAGCGCGCAATAAACATTTCTTGGCCCATATATTTAAATGATTTTGTCACTATTTTTATTTTTACTTTATTAGCGTTTCGAAATTAAGACTCGTCTACACTTTGGTTGCTAAATAGCACTGGATTTGTTAACATGAAGTTATTCAAGGTTGAATTTTAGGAATACACAAACATTTAACGAACTTGGCATAAATCACAAAAATTATTTTAAGACATATCTTATAAAACATGATATACAATTTCACCACGCATCCAAAACATTCATAAATTCCATACCAACCTCAAAATGTCCCAGTGCAATGGACTGCAAGGCGCGCTGCTTCAGGGCTCTCCCATTGCGCACTGGTTCCGTGTCCCTGTGCTTATGGATCATGCGGATCTTTGCAATGGTGCGATCTAGCGGTCAAAAGAAACATCAAAGCTGCCCTTAGTGCACAATCAGTAAGCATAAGTGCGGCGAATGGAAAACGTTATAACAGTCGCCCGGACGTGACACTGATTCACCAAGAAATAATCCACTACTGTCGCATAATTTTTTCTTCACTTGACGTATGATTTAATTTTCTTTTTTATGCACATTACGCACACTGTATGACAACCTTGCAACCATTTGCATTGCAATTCCTTGAACACATGCAGATCTTTACTAAAATAAAACTAGAGTCCCTACAACAACACACACGTATTAGCATTGTTTCTAATTTTTGCAAATTTTCAAAACCTCAGCGCGCTGAACGAAAATGATTCTTGGGCCATTCCCTTAAGCGACCCTAATTCTATTCGCGAAAAATTGCAAAGGAAAAATTGGAGCCATTTTTGAGAATATTTTAAATAAATTGCATTAACGTTGCATAACTGCATTGCATTAAGCAGAAATTGAGCGAAAAATCGTTGTTTTCTTTATTTATAAATATCCTAGTTTCAAGATGTATTTTAGAAGATAGAATTCATTTAAGGCAACAATCTCTACTATGTATGTGAATATTACACTTTTGCAGTGTTAACTTCTTATAATTTTCGAAAACACCTAGAGTTAGCCGAGAATGGGACTAGCGTTTTTATCGTCCTTTGATACACATGAGATTTTTTTTTTAATTGGAGCGATTTCTGGGTAAATTATTATTTTAAAATTACACATATTTCACGCGAAGACTACTCATATATTTTTAATTTAAAAATACTCATTGCCTTATTTTAAAACCTGTCTTTGAATAACAGATTTCATTGAAGGGAAAAAGTTTACCTTCAATTTTTGGAGTTGTAGGAAGACATAAAAAATGTTTGAAATTTTGCAATTTTCGAATATTGAGCGAAATCAACGAATATAATATTTGCGCCATTCTTTTAATTGCCCTTTACGTTATTCCAAAGCATCATGTAGATTACTCCCCGTCAAAAAAAATTCAAGCTCGCAGGACCTCGAATTCGTTTGGATTGATCGAGGAATATCAATTTTGAAGAAAATCGCCTAACCCGTTTAGGCGCTAACATTGACAACAGAAAGGCAGGCAAAAGAACAGACGGCAGAACACACGGGCAGACAGACGGACAGAGATACAGACAGGAAGAGCTTTTTTTTTTCTATCGATTTTTTGGTATCAAGTATCCTCAAAACATAGATTTTGACTACACGTGTTAGAGGAAATAATTTACTATATAAAGGAACGAATTTTTAAATATTTTTTTCCACGCGTTCGTTACCAAGCCCGGGCAATAAACATTTTTTTCTAAAAAATCGTACTATTTATTGTTTCTTTTTTGCAAAGAACGTTCTTGTCAGATCAGTTATTTAATGGATAACATAACGTCGTTTACGTATAAAAGAAAGAGAATAAGACCTCTTTCTTTTAGGGATTGAAGCCTACACTCTCACGTGCCTGCTCTACTAGTGCCCCATACCCGCTCAAAAACCGAGGTAATGTCATGTTGTCGAGGTCTAGCCATCCCACGGATGTTCGACACCAGGACGCAGAGCCGACAGTAGCTCGAAGCTATCATCAGAGATGGACCCGGGATGAACTGATGGAGATGCCCAAAAATAGAGGTTTTCAAGACATGAAGAGGACGTAACCCGAATGTGATAGCCACCTCAGATTCAAATAAGCTTGCCAACCAACGAGGATATATACTCAGTAAGAGAAAATTCACTGCAGAACAACTTGCAGGTATTCCAGCAAACGCGGAGTATGTTCTTCGATCAAACTGTCTGTAAAGAGAGGGGGACGAATGACCTTGAAATGGAGACCTTGAAGTAGCGGTCTGAACAGGCCCCTTCTCTGTACAAAGGAATTTTGACCCCACGTCGCGCTGCGAGTGGCCCGGGGCAGAGGGCTGGCGCTGGTTAGAGAAGGAATCGGATTTTAACTGAAGACACGGTGAATTATACTGAATAATTTTGCACATACTATTTATTTACGGAACTATGAATACAAAGATTACAAATGAAAATTAAGGCGCTTTGAATAATGTGCCTCTTATTTATGTGAATCGCAACTGTTTAGTTCCTGTCACGTAAATTCACAGGACACACGGCATGAAGGGTGAAAGTGAAGCTTATACCTTTTCAGATACAGGTGATGGGAAGTGTAGATCACTGCGTTGCACAACCGGGTCGATGTTGGAGTGCAAGCTCCCACAGAGTCCACCGACGGCAGGGTGCGTATCCAGCGCCGAAACGAGTCCGCAGTACCGGACACAGGATCACCTGCGGCAGCAAAAATGGAAATGAAGTCCTAGGCTTCCGCGGCCAGAGTCATGTGCGTGATCTGGGCTGTCCGGGTGACGCCGCGTCGAAGGCTGTGTTGCCGACGTTTCGACCATCTTTGAATTGAATTGAATTTGCCTTATTTTACGTGGAGAGACTCGGGCCACCAGGACCGCTCTTCCGTCTGACCACGCAAATTTCGCTACGCTCCTTTCACCCACTAGCGAAGAAAGGAGGTATTTATTGAACGACGCAAGAGACGATTCGAATTTAGCTCAGAGGCGAAATTTAGGCTTGAGGATCTTTTACATGCAAGTAAATCTACGAACATGGGACAGCCGGCTTTACTTCCCCTCCGAAGGAAGGCGTACGAAGGATTTTTTCGCCCTTAAAATCCACGGCTTCGATCGGGCTTGAACCCGCCAACTTGAGTACAACAGTCCTGTGCGCTAACCGTTACACCATCGCCGCCGTTTATGACCATCTTGTCGTGGTCTTCCTCAGGGCTGGTATGCCCTGCCTACAGCCCAGATCACGCACAGCACAAATGGAAGGCAGCTGCTCACTTGGTCAGCTTCCAACAGTCGGCCGGGAAGACGAATGCCGTACAACACCTGCCGATGTGAAGTCGGAATGTAAGTCTAACACACTCGAAAGTGTATAAATGCCTTGCTGAAGCACAGACCTACGAAAAGGCCGAAAGCGATGTGTAGTTTAACTGGAGTCTTAAGTAAATAGTAACTGAAGTACCGACGTAATGAAATCTACCAGTCGAAGAGCCGCCAAAGGCAGCAGTGCCTTGTCGATGATAACATGACTAAGACTTGTAATGAATGAAAGGACGTCTGCTTGTCGAAGACAGCAGAACTGCCGTGGGCAGCATATATAGTAACTCGTACGTAGAGAAATATCAAGAAGAATGAGCCGGGGAAGAGCTTATACACTCGAAGACAAAGAGTTTGCCACCGAGACTTGTGCAGGGGACGTGCAAGGAAGTGTTCCGGGCGTAGAGATTCCTTCGCCGGCACCCTCCGGTGAACGCCACGCGGAGGAGGGGGAGGGGGCGGCGGGCAAGTGAAAGGGCGCGGCCGTCCACTCAAGGCGGAGGTGACGTCACGACGGCGACGACTTTTGTGACACGGACGGAACACTGTGCACACGACGAACATTTAGAACCATCCAATATTCATGAAAACGACGGTCCTGTTGAAGGTTCATCTTTCCCCAATGAAACTTCCGAAAGTGGTTAAAATTCATCTGTGAATCACACGATATAGACATGATGCGAAATCTCCTACGCAAGATAGAACGAGCCCACTTCCATTCGAATCTCGTGCACCGTTGAGGAGAATTGAATCGTTTGTTTCAGAAACCCGTCAAACGCCAAATTCCTCATTCCGAGAAAACTGAGAAAAAGTCACCCAATTTATTTGTATATTTTTAAGCAGTTGATAAATGAATATTTTTTGTATAAATATGCACTAAACTGTGTCTATCCTCTTCGAGCACTAATCCGCCGCTAATGTGTCTATTAGATTTTGGCGATTGACGGGTTTCTGAAATAAACGATTCAATTTACGAAAATACTAAATCTAAATGATATCGTAGGCTTCCGCGACCATAGTCATGATCTGGGCTGTTCAAACGTCGGCACCTCAGCTTTCGACACGGCATCACCCGAACAGCCCAGAATCCCAATACTAAATCTGAAAGAGTGGTATATTTCTGTCTTAATTCTGTCTTAAATGAGGTGGTACAGACCCCAGATAGAGATGTAGATATTACTGACATCACATCGTGTATGCAGCTGGATATCAGGTATCTCAGATAATTTTGGGGCCAGCCAAGAACACCGACAGCCAAATAGAGTAAACAGCTCCGTTCCTCCATGGACGAAAAGAATTATGAAACAGATAGATGGCACTCGGCGTGAAATATCATTCTTGCCAAATATATTCTAAATTAATTTTTTTATCACCTCAAAATTTCGCCAAACAATACATCATATTGAACAATAATACCAAATTCAAATGACACAGCAAGACTAGCATAGCCGAGAAGGTAAAAGAGAAATCTCAAGAATGAGTTCAACGAATTAGACGTTGCAAACGCAGAAAAGATTTCCGGGTTTGAAACAGACGCAAAGAGTTTCTATCGCAACCTGAGTAAAAAACTAAATGACAATGTTGTCTCTCTTGCAAAAGATGACGAAATATTTTAAACTGGAATCTGGGAAAAAGCGGATCCTGCAACAAATGCGCATCTTGGCTTCAATCTGAAGTTGATGCTGTCGATGAACTTTTGGAAACAGTGAAACATGTTCACGAAATTTCGGAAGATGATCTCTTCCAAATTATAAAGAATTTAGAAAACTGAAAATCCCCCCGTATTAATAAGATCCAGATTGGATTGGATATTGGATTAAGAAATAACAGCATTACATTCTTATCTAGCAAAGGCTGTTAAAAATTTTTAAAGTTCAAAGTAACTCCCGGAATAGCTCACACGCCGCATCACGTTTCTACTACCCAAAGCGGGAGACAGTACTGTGGCGGAGAACTACAGGTCAACCACTTGTATGCCAATAATGTACAAATATATAATTGGGGTCGTTGCTAACAAAATGTACAGATACCTTGAGAAGAACCATCTATTGCCACTTGAGCAGAAACGATGTCGTAAAGGTTCCCACGGCTATAAGGAAATCTTGCTACTAATAACGTCATAATGAATGATGCAACGAAAGGACAACGTAATTTAAGCATGGCTTGGATTGAATGCCACAAGGCTTTTGAAAGTGTACCGAACAATTGAATTATAATAATAAATTTATTCAAACTGCAAGTGGGAATATAACTCGCTGGCAGCTAATTACACACACACACACACACACACACACACAATTATACAGTAATATCAAAAATAAAAATAGCAATAATAATAAAAATAGAAATAATAATAATAATAATAATAATAATAATAATAATAATAATAATAATAATAATAATAATATAAAAGCTGACTTATTTATAGAACATTAAATTACTTTAAGAAAAAGGAACTTCTGTAACCTAACTCCGTACTGAAGTTCTTCAATTAAGACCACACTGAACTGGCCCTGCACTGCATTGCACTTCACTTCACTTTACTATTACCCTTAGATCAGTTCATTCTTTTTCTACTCTACACTGCACGACACCTCACTTCACATACATCATTTATGCTTCGCTCTATAACCTAACATTCTTTCTTAAGTCTCTCATTTACTTAGTAATACCCTAAATTAATTTCCTAAACTGTTGAGTGCTTCGAGGAAAGGGCTCAAAGGTTTTTGCAGGCAATATATTCCATTCTTTTATCGTTCGATTTGTGAAAGAAAATTTCTCCACATCTGTTCTCTGCGATCTTAAATTTATTTTGTGCCTCTGATCCCCCCTACTGATGTACATACGAATACTTAGACGCCGATTAATTTCTTTTGAAGCTGGAATTGTGGAGGCCATAGAGATCTATCGATTTCATCCTAGACTTATTGTGTTTTGCAAGGCTGGTATGAAGTCGTGGAGTACCAGGTTATTAATGCACAGCGGAAAGGTTGCTTACAGAACATTGCTTACGGAACATTGAAAGTGCCTGAAGCACTTAACATTTTCCAAATTTTAAACTTTTACCTTGCATGATATTAATGTAGAGAAAGGTAACCGCATATGGGTCTCCTTGTCCCCATTGTCCCATTTAATCCCATATGTCCCCAATGTCCCGTTTTGTTCTACTTGGCCCCATTTGTTCCCTTTCGTCTTTTTGGTCTTTCCGCGCAAACCGATGTTATTTACATTCGGTTCCAAGACCCTATACCAAAAACCCATGCTACAAAACATCGAGAGTGATTCTTAACTCATAAAAGTGTTAAATGTTTATTTTGAATAACTAGAAACAACAAAAGACATTATATGTAACTCGTCCTGTAATAGTCTTTAAGGTTATGTTACATAAATAATTATTTTCACGCTTTCATTTCACTTTAACACGCGCTCTCCTCTTCAAAAAAGAAAATTACTCTTCACAAAAAAGTAATTCTTGGATAATACGAGGGATTAGAACGTCATGTAAAAACAAACGATTTTTACTTTCTCGTATACATACGTATACATGAAGTGTTATAGGTAGTATAGGGAAAGTTATGTAATGCTTTTAAAGTTCTCTAACACCGAAAAAGTGTTGTTTTTTTCTAAACGTCCCTCTGTCTGCCCGTTTGACCGTCTGTGAACACAACTAGCACCTAAACCATACGTAGGACTTTTTTCCAAATTGAAGAAACCCCTGTCCATTTGGCTAGAGTCGAAAATTTGAGATTTTGAAATTAATTCTTTAAAATTTGGGGGTACTTACATGAAGCCTCCGTACATTTTCAAAATTTACTCGTCAATACTCCATTTTTTTTCTTTAAATTTCTTATAAGAATAGAGTAACATACACTTATAAGGGTGGTGTAGGTCCGATTTTCAGATACAACTCTGAATTTCCGAAAGTTTCAAAATTTCCAAATTTTTCGTGCGTCTTCCTACAATTACAAAATTGAAGATCGAGATTGTTCGTTAAAATAAAATTTGTTCTCCATAGTGAATTCTTTCATTACGATCATGTACATTTTTTTGAAAATTGTAGTAGTTTTCGCGCAATATTGCAAGCAATATTGTATTATTAGTATTAAGAAATATGAGCAATTAAAAAAATACAAAAATTCCTCAATTTTTTTCTTAAACTTTTGGCAGGGATAGTGCTAAATATGCTCTATAAGATAACATAAACGCTATATTGCCTTATTCTTTTCTTTATTTTATTTTAAATTACAAAAACGTAATTTTTTTACTTGTCTGTCACGTCGTTAATATTTATATTAGCGGCAATTTGTTTACATTATTGTATTTGTGAGTGTATGTGCTTTAAATAATGTCATGAAGTTTCTCGAAAACTCAACCGTTTTCTGTGAAAACTAGCTCAAAATCCCCCCATTTTCAGAAACGCTCATAGGCCATTTTCTCAAAAATGCTCCAAATGTTTTCTTCAAACTTTTCGAACGGAAGTGCTAATTCCACTCTTTAATATGATGTGAAGTTCATTTCGAGATATTTGTTGTTTTCTCAAAAATTACACAAATGTAATTTTTTGAAAGATCACTCACGCCGTTAACATGCTCATTTCCAGAAACTCGTAAACACTATTAGTTAGATGCTTCAAATGACTTTAAGTTTTTCGAAAATTCAAAAAGTTTCTGTGAAAAAGGGCTGCAAATTTCACATTTACAGTAGCGTTTCAGCGTCATTTTACTTAAAAACTGCTCCGAATTTTTCACAGAAAATTGCAATTAAAGCAAGATGTTACCGTTATTTAATATACATAAAACAATATTTCCGTTCTATTATTTGAAAAGCGAAAAATTAAGGAACTGTCAAAAAAATAGACTTTGGGTGGCAATAGTTGACAGCTGGGAAGAGTATGTGACAAATTCGGAGCCGAGACTAAAGGAAATACAAATCTAATGTAGGAAAGTCTGTGCCACTCTGTAGCACTACTAGTTTGTTTGTTTTTTCATTTCATTTCATTTCTAAGCATCACAACGCACCTCATGATTTCCACTTCTACTTCCAAAAATAGATCTCGTTGTAAAGAAAATTCATGCAGATTAAAATCATGAAACACAATCAGGATATTTTTAACTCAAATAACAAAACAAAAGCAATGTGGAATACAGTAAAAAATACATCAACTAGAAACCATGTAGAAAATGTTGTTTTGAAATATAACGATAGAGAAATGAGCGATCCGGCAAAATAGGCTAGTCTCCTCAACCAATATTTTTCGAGAATCGCTGATGATCTCTCTAAGGGTCTTCAGCAACAAAATTCGACGTCAGACGATTCCACTAAAATTTTAGACACGATGTTTGTTTCCGCAAAGACTTATGCATCTGCCATTATACAGTCGTTAACGTACGCATTTAATACATACTTATACTTAATAACATTTCTAGATATTTTCAAACAGCAAAGATTTATAATTATTATTACGATAATTATTATTAAGATTTATATTTATTTCTATTAAAATGCTCTTGAAAAAGCCAACAAAGATGAATTTAAAAATGATCGGCCAATTTATCTTTTGTCAGTTTTTTGTATCAATACCAGTATCATTGTAAATGAGAGACTGTGAATGAAGTCGGTACAAGTGGGGATTTCTGAAATGTTATTCTTAACAACATCTATGATAAAATTAGTAACATGTGTGACAGAACCTTAAATTAGTTACCGGTAATCCTTTAACAACATATTTATAGTTAAACATAGATGTTGCATTTTGAGAATTTTAAACATGTAAATTTGAATTTTAGAACTATGGTTTAAAAATGATTATTATGATTTTGTAACAACTACGTATTTTTAGATACTGAAGAGAATCTCACATTTTGAGATTGAAACGTCTATTTTTAAATAAAAAGATCTTTAAATTATGACTGGTATCATCGCTTGAATATCATTGATATTTATCCAGTGATCTCTGAACTCTTTGGGTTTTTATTACATCAGAGCGAATATTTTCTTATCAATTCTTGTCAAAAACGCTCATTTCCATCATTATTCTTGATTTAACTTGTATTTGGGTGAAGGTAGGAATCCCAGAATTTAAGAAAACGTGCACAGAATACCCTTCTCCCCAATAAATAATTTTAAAAAACTGACTCCAGGAATCCCGCACAAACATGCCACCTTACACTTTCGCGCCAAACGTTTTGCCGTAATTTTGGACATGGGTGGATTTTACTTAATACTAGCGCTTCCTACAAGCGATTTTCGCTACTAAGCAGTAGTAAGTGATCTGTCGTAATTCGATATATCATCTCGATTCTCGAAAATAATTTGATCATTCAGTCGATAGCAACGTTGCCAATCCGTACATGAGCTGCGACTTCTCCTAATGATTTTATACACGTTATTGTGGTTTTGGCAACATGGTTATGTTTCCATGACATCGCGATGCTCTTGCGTTTTGCGTGGACTCACAGTTGCTCACAGTGGGTTCTTGTTATTGGTTAGTAGTGGTATTGGCTGGTCTCAGGAGGTACGGAAAAGTTTGGTTTGTTGGTCGAATCGGTTGTGTGTTGCACCGTCTCGTTATCTGATGTACCTTTGTTATTGTATTGCGAAGAACATCGTAAAAACGTCGTGACAAAAATTTGCGGAAAAACATCATCAGATGTTTTCCATTGGGTTTTCATCGCACAGTGCTTTAAGGAACAGCTGAAATTCCGTATTGGTTTATACTCAGGTTTAATCTCCGTGAAGTACGAAATTCAACAGCAACATGATAGATAAAATTCTTAAATTCCTGTCATACTGGTACCTCCAGTATGAATTAGTGACTTGTTTATATGTATTTGAGCCCTGGGAGAAGAAACTTTTAAGTATCCTTTTAAACGTATGAGTTTGGTAAGATGACGTGTCTTGAGGCTTCTTTTAATTTGCTACGAAGTTGTTGAAATGTACGTTGTGTCATCAGAAATAGTCAAAAGTATGTAATTATTTTATTCTTGAACTCTATAAATCTTTAGGGTAGTAATTTTGTTTTGGCGCATTATTATAACCCAGTATAATTTGGAAGTACATTTGTGGATACAAAAGGGGGATATGTATTGATCAGAATTATCTAGTTTTGTTTTTAAATAGCCCGTCCTATGTCTGAGTAAACAGAACAATTCTTTGCAAAAGGTGCAGAAATAACAGCAAATAATGTAAATAAATATTAAGGGTAAGTACAGACGACTCTCTTTTCAAGATGACAGCATATTCCCTATTGTAGATAAAAGAATGCATTCCAATATTTTTGTGCTATGTAGAAGTTTCCAGAAGATATTTATAATGCCATATGCATAAGTATTTTTAATTGTGTTTTGCCACCCTCAAGGTAAGATCATTTCGTTTCTGGAAAAACTTTATACAAGTCTGGTATGTTGTATGATGAATCACCAGATAATTTAATCATTAAAATATATGTATTATTGTTGTATTTATTTCACAATATATAGAATGCTGTCAAAAACTGATCGTGATATTGAATTGAATCTTCCTTAAGTCTAAAACTTGAAGAAAGACGTAATTAACATTACAAAACTGGAGAAATTATTGATATTATTATTATCATTAGTATTTATTCATGAAATGTTCTTTTTACTATCATAATGGACAAAAATATTAAATTCCATCATCATTTGTAGTTAAACATGTACTTCGGTTTAAGGAAATTGGAATAATTTTACTATTATTGGAGCATTTTTATTTAATCAAGGTTGATAATTTCCTTAATAAAGTGTTACAGATGGCATTATTGTTATCATAATTGCTCTGGTTTCTTACTCTACGTATGCCTATCTTCCACACTATACAGTTTCACTGCTGAGTCATTTCAATTTACTAAATCCTGAAACTGGAGACTATCAGCATCAAATAGCTCATGTGCATGGTTCCTCACCAAGAGCATATTGAATGTTTTGTTGACTTTAACTAGTATTGTACAGAAAACATAGTTATTGTTCAATTTGTATGATGTTTGTAAAGGTGATAATGGTGTATAAATGTATATATTTTTGTAGTTCTTTATGGATAACTTGCTAAACATCTTCCAGAGTTAAAAACTACCTTGTTCACTGGTTTTCTCTTGAGCACTTAATAAAGATGAATTGTAGTGATTGCTTCAAATTTTGTGAAGGCAGGATCTGTTACTTTTTAGCAGTAGACAATACTAAATATGTGCAAAAGAAATAACCAAGGAGAAAGGAGTGAAAGTGTACTACCAGTTAGGAAGGGAGTGCTGCTGTATTGAGGGCAACACACTTTCATTTTTGTTTAAAGCTCTAATGTCTTTGTACAGGCAATAATTTATTTCAGCAAGATCACACTCGCATACTGAATATTACCTTTAAATTTACTGTAGACACCCTCCAAACTGAAATTTCAGTACCAAACTGGACTTTTATAAGCATGTATTATTTGGGCCAAGTATTAATTATTATTTCTTAGGGATTCTGGTCTGTTGAGAATATTTGCTATTATTGTGGAGCAATTAAGTCCAAATCATCATTCCTAATAAATGCCACACCTTTACTGGTTAATTTGTGAATTTATAAATAATGTAGAGGTTTATGAAAAGTTTCTTTTAGGATATGGTCCATTACAAATTGTGTAACTTGTGAAAAATATGGTTTGGAGTTTAGAATTCAGAACTTTAGTTCAATGTGAAACTGTATGTTAACTATATTTAGAATGAACACACATTAAATGGCTTTATGTCACCATAAAATATTTGAATATTATAAAGGTTATATTATTGTTAAAAAGAAAATTACTTTTTCCTAGAGATATCCTATGGCAGAGTTTCATGATAAATAAATATTTGTATTTAAAATATGTTCAGGGTCGATTTAGATCTCTCTTTCTTTTTCCTTTTAACTATTTTCTATTGCTAATATTATTTAACCCTGTAATACAGTTTTAATGAGTTCTAATTTTTGCATTTGCAGTTCAAAACAGTCTTGGTTGTCAGTTTCAATCTGGTCATCTATGAACTTAACATGGTCTTGCTGTTTTTTGTTTTGTAAAATATCATCATGTATCAATAATTAATGTAATACAGAAACTACACATATTAATAATTCTTGTTCTTTATAAATTTTGCTATATCCCCGTAGTTATTCATGCAATGGAAAATCAGAATGTACATTATATTGTGCCTGAAGAATGGTTTGTATGGTATTTCTAATCTTACTCTGGTGCTCGGAATATTTCAAGCACAGGAAGTGTCTTTATTATTTGCGGTTGTAAGCTTGAATGCATTATTTATATCGACTTTAATTAACACCATAAAAAAGAAGACCATTTGTATAAAATTGCAGAGACCACATTGACTCAGGTAATGTAATACAATAACAAGATTTTGAAACCTGTTATCCAGTTGAAGATTTTGAAGATGCAAACCTGTTATCCAGTAAAAACACTTTCAGTAGATACAAAGAATTAAGTGGTCTGATTTGCAAAGCCATACATTTCTTATACTGTTTGTTCTGCTCCCATTCTCAAACGCTGTTGCCTGCAGTGGCTTAAAGTGAAATTAAGTTTCACATTATTCTATTTGTTGGGGAAAAAATTATGTTATTAAATTATGGATTATTGGTTAAACAGGGAATGAAGTATTGAAAAGTGGTATAGGGTTCACAAAATTGTCATTCTTATGAAACCCATTGTAACAGGTTATAGCAGTTCTCAAATATTTTTAAAATGTACCCCCTCAATGAATCTTGAACAATGAAGTTTTCCTGATTGAGTTTTAAAAATGCCTGACCATATATTTTAGGCAGTTTTTTAATTTGTTTATAAAATACTTTATGTGTATATGTGGTAAACTATTACAAAAATTGTGAAGAAAGCACTAAGTTTTCATAAAAGTTAATTCTTCCCACTTATGTTCACATACTCCCTTTCATGAAGGTACACATACCATAGTTAGGGAACACCTGATTTACAGACATGTATTATTGATATCTTGAACATTCTATTGATAACATTTAATTGTAATATAACGGTTACAGTGCAAACTAATGGTACTAAGAATAATGAGGGGTTTCAATGACACTGAATTTGAGATTGATTATGTGTTTTTGTGTGACGATTCAAAATAGAAAGATGGGCAAAAAAACAAAAAGAAATTGAAATTGGTCTTGCTCATCCTTGAACTTGTAGATGCAACAAATAGGTCAAACACGTACTTTAAACATGATATATATATATATATATATATATTATATATATATATATATATATATATATATATATATATATATATATATATATATATATATATATATATATATATAATATATATATATATATATATATATATATATTATATATATATATATTATATATATTAATATAATATATATATGTGTTGAAAGTTGGTGGTATTGAATTAATTTTTATGCTTTATTCTTTACAAGTGTCATATAACTATTTACTTACATAAAAATATATGTTTTTTGGACACAGCTTTGCTGAAGACTTAGGGCACAACATTTAAAACTACTTCCTGTTGATAATTTCATAAAAACAAAGTGAAGGGCCTTTTAAACAAATATTTGTGAAATGCGTGTGTTGAACTTCTTCCACCACATGTTGAATGGCAGTGAAATCAGCACAAACTAAGGCTACACATGACTCCATTCACAGAAGATTAAGAGGCAAATATGATACTCAGGGTAAAAATTTCAACTCTTGACCTTTCAGTAAGAATTGTAAAATCTGTACAGTTACCAACTACCTTAACCATCTGACCCTGAGTGTTAAAAGTTAAGGTTTGGTTATTTTCTGATTTTATTTCCAAAGAAACATTGCTCATTTCAAAGGTAATTTACTAATGCAAGTCATTTTTGCAAATTCAGTAATATACAGTCAGATTTGTCATATGGTGTAATATTTAATAAGGGGAAATAAAGTAGTTTTGTTTACACTTTCATTGTAAACATTTGTTTTATTTATGTTTTCTGAAAAAAATGTCAAAATTTAATTTGAATTATGACATTGCCTGTTTTTGAATCTCTTTTAGCAATAAAAACTCAAAATTCTCTACAAAATGTGCTTTTTTGTGCAAAGAAAGATATTATTAGTATATTTGTCAATATGTAAGCATTCTAGTCTGACATAAAAAAACCTTTTTCTTAAACCTGCAAATGAGATTAGCTAGATGTTTGTTTGTATGTAAGGTTTTGGGAACCAAGTGTATACTGGACATTTTACCACAAGTAGGGCAGGTAGTGGAAGTTTGAATTTTCTCAGGGTGAAATAAGCTGGCGTACACTGAGGAAAAAGCCAGAAAGGCTGGCCGAAAGTTATAGTAGGTTCCAATTGCAGATAAAACATATATTCAAGAGGTTTTGGAGTTTGCTGAATCCGAATCTGAAGTCAAATTTATACAATTTTTAAAATTGGAAAAAGACCATAACACTTTAAAAAAATTATTTCCGGTTATAATTTATTTGACATAAACAAAATAGTATTTGTCTTATTAATCTTCTTAGGATCGGTATTCATTGCTTTGATTAGCGATTCCGGGCACGTCAACTATCAGGGTTATTAGTCCCGTAAGTGTAGTTCATGTGTTTTGCTTGGGAGCTGGTGGTGGTGATCTTTCCCCCTCTGTATGGCGAGATCCGGCGCTGATCTACCGGCGGCTAGCGGGGTTTTCCACAACCAGGTATGTCCTACTAGCGAGGCACCGCCCCAGCCGGGACAAAAGGCTGTAAGCTCCCAACCGGTCTTCCGGCATGTGTGGAAGTATAATGTAAGAGGGTGAGGATAAGACGAGGAAGGTGAGATCGCGCGTGGTCCGTGGCCCGTTTGTTAGGGTACTGCTACGGAATTTATTTATTTATACTGTCACTTATATCTTTAAATCATTTGTTTTAAAACATATTAATTAGGCATTTTAATGTTTTAGCATAAGACTAAATATTTCAGCAAATGTAAAAAGAAATCAATCTTACAATGTATGAAGAACAATATTTAAGATAGATATGTTTGTAATATTTGCCATACCCTTCGTAAGTATTTATAATATTCGTAATTAGTTTCATTTAATATTCACTGAATATGACTGCAACAGACAGTGGCGCTGACGGACGTCAAAACCTTAGTTATCTGATGTTTTACGAAATAAAATATTGAATTCCTTTTCAAAAATCAAATGTTTGAAAAAATAGATTATTAGAAATTTTTACAGAGACTGCGTGGATTTTATACGCATGTTTTCCGAAAAAGATCTTATGTGATATTATTTGTTGGGTGAAGGTTCGTAAAACGCGGAGGGTGCCGGTGGAGTATTGAGAGGTGGTCGGGCGAGCGAAGGTCAGTGGAGAAGGGAGGGCGGGGGTGGGTTAGGGATGTACACTTAGTGCTAATTTTAGCAGAGCTGAAGAGAGTTGAGGGATTTGTTGGTTAAGACAAGTCATGTTCTGTTTTTTGAGAACGTTGTGTATATGTAGGGCTTCTAATTTTATTCTGTTCCAGTACCTGTTTTCAGTTTCTATAATTCGTAAATTTGTGTTTATCAAATGTGTGTTTGTTTAAATTTAGGTGATCCGCAAAGTGTGATAGTGTTGTTTTTCCATGCTCGTTCGTGTTCTTTGATTATCTGTGTGAATTTACGGCCTGTTTGTCCTATTGCATTGCAATTGTTGCAAGTGAGAGCATAGACTCCGCATAAGGATGTAGGTGGGATTGGGTTTTTAGTGTTGGATAGTGTTTTATATAATGTATGAGTGTTGTTGAAATAAGTTTTTAGACCAAATTTATTGAGGGTGGCGGCGATTTTAAAAGAAAAGGGTCCTACATAAGGGATTGTGAGGTACGTGACTGTAGTGCTTCTGTCAATTGGTGTGCAGGTAGTGTGTTTGCGGATATTGAGTGGTTTTTTTTGCTTTTTTATTATTAATTTCTCAATCAAGTTGCAGTCGTATCATTCTGACTGTATGTTTTATGGCGTTTGTTTCCTTTTTTGTGTTTTCTGAAGACATGGGTATGGAAATTAATCGATGCACCATCGCATGGAAGGCAGCGTGTTAGTGTGTTGTGTGTGTGTGTGTGTGGGGGGGTGTTGTGCAGTGTTCTGTATGATTGTGTCCGTGTGTGTGGGTTTTCTGAATACGTTAAATTTATGATGGTCCTGTGCTAGCGTGATGGCGAGATTAAGGAAGTTTAAATATTTTTGTTCATTTTCTATCTCTGTGGTGAATTTTATGTTGGGGTGTAGGGAGTTGATTTACTGTGTAAAAAACTTTTAAATGGTATATGACAAAAGTACGTATGAAATATAATAATATATTTAAGGCGTTGTTTTGTCTTACGTTCTTATTTTCGCAGAAAGCTTTTTCGGTCGCATTGCGGCCATCTTCAGTGTTACAAAAAAATAATAAATGTATCTAAATTACAAATAAAATATAATTATTACCGAATATTATGAATAAAATTAGAATTTAATCAAATTAGAAAAGTGAAATATAAAATGTGAGAATGGGAACATAATTTTGAATTAAGATTGCTAGAAATAACAAATGTACTCTTCTCACGTGAAGTAAAGTAAAAATAGTCTAGATAAATAAACATAATTAAGATGAGCAAACTGACATACAGGGTTTGAGGCGGCTGGGGACCCCGATTCAGACAAGACAGCGACGATCAAGGGGATTGTATGCTATTTTTTTTTTTTTTTTTTTTTAAAAAAAGCTCTCAATGGAAGCGCAGTTTTTCTAAGAAATTGCCATTAGGGGGAAAGGTCCGGTTGGGTGGCGGAAAAGAGAGGCGGGCAGAGGGGGTTAATGTGCGTGGGAAGTGATCAGTTTTAGGAGAGGTGAGAGAACTTGAGACGGGACACTCATTAGTGAAGGTCAAATGAGAAACAGAGGGGAGCGAGAAGCGGAGGGACTGTGAGGGGATGGAAGGGGTGTAGTACAAAGAGAAAATATTATTTCTCTTGGCGTGGAAGCTACAATGTTTAACATTCTTGAAAGGTTTTTCTTAGTTTGCAAAATAAAGTTGTAAATACCGTAGTACCTTTGTTCGAATTACTTGGGTAAGCAGTGCTTACTTTGCGTCTATGGAATACACGACCCTACCTAAATTGAACCCCGCGAAATCCTCCATTTGCGTGGCAAGGGAGCGCGGAATTCCAAGCATTGCCATTCACTTCAGAAAATAAGAGGTACATACTTATAATTTGCTGTACCCACCCAGAAATTGCGCTTTATAGACTATATCCGAAACGGAGGTTCAAAGGATGCGGAATTTTAGTAATAAAATGTACTCGTGGTGTAAATTTTAAGAACTCCAAAAATTCTTTCCTTCATCCTGTTCTCGTCCATAACCTCAGTCACCTTTCTTTGTCACAAGTTCTTGGTTTGCCATTTTCACCCCTTATTTGTACCATTCTACTGAATTGCTCTACTGAATTTCTCGAAATACCTAGTTCGAAAGTTAACCGTTTTTGAAAAAACTACAACTTTAGTTTCAAACAGCTATAGTTTAAGGCAGTGTTACTCAAATTGTGAGGTGTGCCTCCCCAGAGAAGAGCGATATGTTAGTAATCATTAAATTAAATAATGTTCTAATGCTTAATAAGGCTCTAATTATTTCTACATGAATAAATTACTATCCGATTATATATGTGCCTTCATTAGTTTTAACGAATGGGGGAGAAAGCAATTGTATAATATGTGATCGCATTGCTTCCATGAAACCAACATTGTCCACTATCAGTTACTTTAAACGAGCTCTGGCAGTTGACACAATAGAATGCGACCCACTTTGTTGGGGGCGTGATTCATTCCTGCAACACTGTCTGAATTTTGGTGGTCTGTAAAGAGGCAGCATCGAAAATCAAGTAAGGCCTTGCGGGTTCTGCATCCTTTTTTACACTTTTTACGCATGTGAAAAATAATTTTCAATCATTAAATCTCCAGAACGAGATGCTTACTAACATTTCTAAATTAGAGTCGAGATTCGATGAACTGTGACTCCAAACAAATCCATCCAACTCATTGACTTTTCTGAACTCTCAATATATTCGTTTTTAATAGTGTTCTTTACTTTGCCAAACATTAATTACAATAGTGAACAGTGCAAGTCACTTGCTTTATTTCGTACACTGTTAGAATGTAATAACAAAATGTACATAATGGCCTTACTTTCAGGGCAGAATATTTAGTTATTTTTATTAACAATTTAACTGTAATGAAGGACAGCGTATGCACAATTTGTTACCTTAGTGGGTCAAGCCAGCAAAGTTTGAAAACCTTTTGTTTAAGGGATTCCCGTGGTTGTGTTCCTCTCCAACTCTATAGATACTGTTTTGTTGGACATGCTTGATTTTTAGCAAAAAAGAAACATTTGGAACAGAAAAAGATTTTCCGTTCTGTTGAATACAACTCGACTGTTGCATAAATACTCAAATTTGACAGAAAATATAAAATGAATTAATGGAGTGTATTTCAAACAATATCAAAGATTTTGTACAAAGAGAAATGGCGACGTCTGATTATTTGCAGGTAGATGATACGACAGATACATAGGATACACGGATGTCTAGGCGTTTCTTTGAGGAATATTGTAATTCAGAATAAACTACACTGCAGTTTTAAAGGAACTGATGAATGAAAACGTCACAGACAAATCCGCAGCCTTGAAGGACCGATTTAGTGTACAACAAATCAGCTATTTGAATTAAGGTGAGCATGATGCTTATCGATTATCAAGATAAGCATTTTTTTTAAATTCATAGTTCCCTACTAGCTCTTTACATTACTTCACAGCCACTAGCCACCACTGACATGCGCTATGAAGTTTCCGCCACGATGAAATTTCTATGAACGTCTTGCAGGCCACTATCCGTAAGCTGAAGAACTGTGAATGCCCAGGATCACATGGACTTCACAACATTTGGTTCAAGAAATATACTTACCTTTGTTGGAAAATTCTAACTCTTATAACTCACTATCTGATATATTCATCTAATACCTACGCCACTACCGACCAATGCATTATAAATGACCAGAACTGGTTGTTTACATTTTAAAATCGATCAACATTGCACACAAAATTACATCCTCTCGAATATTCAAAAATTTTGCTTCAAGGGCTCATTGGGATGTACAGAGCAGCTTGTAAGTGACAGTGTGATAATGTCGCAGGCATGCAACTAAAAGCTGACACGTACACATGCTTTATTGACCAAAAATAGCTGTCGACATGGTTCCTTATGACTAGCTCATTGCCCGGCAAAGGTAACTCAGGGCATCAACTGATGTCACTGCATTGCCTCTGACCCTGCGCTCCTCGAGTTCGAGTGCCGACGGCGGCAGGATTTTCGACACTGGCTTAGCTTGGTCGATTTCAGTCTCTGGGGGAGAATTCTAGCGACCGGCCGCTCTGATCGGTATTTTCCGTGGTTTATCTCATCAACACCTGGCGAATGCCAGAGCAGTACCCTACCAAACGGACTACCGATCTTGTGCGATGTTTCCCTCCTATTCCTGACCCTTTCCTGCATATGCACACACATTCTCTCATGCATTACACTACCACATATATCCGGAGACCAGTCGGGAGCTAAGAGCTTGTCTCGGTCGGGGGGAATCCCCGCTGGTGGGAGACACCTGCTGAGGGAAAATCCCAGCAAGCAGGCGTGGGCCAGCGTCGGATCCCGCCAGTCAATGTGGGAAGATCACCGCCACCTCCCGCGGTAAAACATACACTACATTTATGGGACTAATGACCTTAGCACGCCTGGAATCACTAACCCATCAACTAGCTCAATGGTATTTCAAGATATCGAATTAACCGTGCAGTTATAAACGTACAAAAAACTGCTAAGAGCCATTGATGTATGAGAATACATATGGGTTCAAAAATTAACAGAATAGTTACAAAGATACGGAAGATCAAACAAGGAATATTCCAAGGTGGCAGCCTCAACCCATACTGGTTCTGTCTTGCCACACAACCACTCTCACACTTATTGAAAAGAACAAAAGCAGGATCTGAATTAAACGGCCAAGGGAAATATATGCTCAGTTATCTGGCTTACATGAAGGATCACAAATAATATCTGGACACATTACAAGGTCTGAAAAATCTAAGACATATCACTGACAGATATTCTACTGATATAGGTTTGCAATTTAGTACAGAAATTAAAACACAGAAAATTGAAAAAAAAAAATCTATTTTTACCCTTTCCCCGCCTTTAAAAGCCACTAGTGACTTTAAATACATAGGTATACTTTAAAAGTGACTGCAACAGTTCTGTAAATTGTATTTTTTATTATACATTTGTATATTGTTGTGGCACAGTAATTTTTGACCTAGGAGTCACATATTTTTAATGCTTTATAATCCTACGCTAAGGAATAAAGACAGTTATTGGGAGTTAAAAAGAAATCATCGTAGCAAAACTTTAAATGTGCCACTGTGGAAGGTAGGGAATTACACCACAGTCATTTATCAAACAGATTTCAGACGTAAATATTGAAGTTTGCAGAGTATGACGTACAAAACAGATAATTGCAACACTCATTATAATCGTTGCATTACTCGGAACCTTTTAAACGAGGTTTCCCGTTGGGTACCAAGTTTTTTTTAGGACAGGTGAGTTCTGGCAGTTCGAGATTTTTGGGAGACATGCGGGGAAAGATGGGGGAAATGACAAGGGGCAGATCGGGGGCACGTGAAGGGTAAGCTGGTGAAATGAAGTGAGACCAGGATTATGTTCTTTGGTAGTATTCTACAAAAGTAGATCTTTTTAAACTTTCTTTTACAATTTTGCACATTTAGTTCTTTTGGGTGCCTCCACTCCATAGCATGAAAAGTCAGAAACGTGCAAAACCGAGATCAATACAATATTAAATTGGAAGAAAAATAACGATATAATCTTTCACGGTAAAATTAAATTCTGTATTCTTTCTGTGCATTTTAATGTCAACGCTGAGCAATATTGGATTAGTTTCTCTCGCATAGTACTGGGCCTATAATGTTGTAACTCACAGTATGGAAGATGGACGTTTGAAGTTGGGATCAACATTTTAAAAAAAAAATTCCGTTTCAAATCAAAAATTATTTACAAAGTACAAGTTTTCGCAGATTGTGTATACTTATACAAGAATAGATATTCAGCTAAGAAAAGATAAAATTTTCTCTTGCTTGAAACAGCTACAGATGCCTTAGTTTTTATATTTTTAACTAGGGCCCAATAATAGAAACTATTTAAAAAACAACGACAGGTGTTTTGATATTTTTCGGGCGTGTTCTCGTGTTCTAGGACACAGTAAAATTAATTTTTGTAATGTTTTGTTTGAATTTGCCGGCAAAATATAAACATTTTTATACTATTATTTATATTCTTATTTTTTAATTAGAAAAGTTAATGTTAAGATGACGAAAAAATTAAAATTAAAAGAACCCATTTTTAACTGTAGAGAGGTGGAGGTGGGAGGGAAACTAAAAAGAACTTTCAAAAATCTTATGTTTATGTTAGAGTAATAGTTTGACTACTCATTCTTTTGATTTTAGGGAATATTTTATCGTCTTATCCAGGTACCCTTTCCTCGTATTTTTGACAAATTTCCATTTTTCATTCGTTTATTAGCAAACGTTATCCGCGGTCTACGGTTAGACGTCAGTAGTTTTTATACTTCGCAGGATTCCGTATTTATTTTTGTTTATCTGGACATTTCTATATTTGTGCAATGCTTAATCTCTGCATGTGTGGACTGTTGGATATGTCTCTAATGTCACTGAAGTGCAATTCCAAACGTGGCGCATCCTGCAGAGCCTGAGGTAGGAATGAAGTTCGTTTGAAAAACGTGCGACTCGACGGGCGATAAGAATCGTGGCTTAACAACCAGTCTTCTTCCCACGCCTTTGACATGTTATGAAAGCAGTTTAGTCAATAATACCACACTTTTCGACAGGTTACATAAAATGACTCGAAGGTGATTAAGCAATAATTATTTTATGATCATATAAATACCAATAGGGTGGTTACAGCTTCAATCACGAGATTGACTTAGCAGATTCCGCGGAATGACCACAGCTTTAAACCACGAAAACGCCACGCCTGTAGAGCTTCAATTGAAGGGAAAGGTGGTTCTACGGGGTCTACAAACTCGAGGACGCCTGCCGACTCGGATTTACTCGTTCAGGTTTAACACGTCTCGTAAGCAATTGCGCGGAGTCCATAGTATCTCAGCTTTATAAAACCTCGCTTCCGGGAAAACTGCTTGTATATACATTTGCACGAAGGTATTCTGATCCCATTTATTCAGGAGACGTACTATTTGCCGAGGCCAAATTGATGGTGTCCGGGTAAAGTGATAAGTCTTTTTTGTGACGGTGCAAATACGTTGCTTAGAGAATTATACGTGACAAAATCTGCAATCTTCATGACAAGTCTACTACGAAAATGTAGTGAATTTAATGTTATTGACATATTGCGTGCTTTACAATCATCGCACAATTTCATCTTACGCTTAATTTATTATTTTCTACCTACTTATGCAGTAAAGAGAGAGTATTGTAACGCTGCGGCAGAAATCGGCGCCTTTCAACAAAAACGCTTAATGTGGAGCCATGGTAAGGAAAAAGTGGATAAATCTTTTTCCAAATAGTAAACTACTTCCTCTAACACGCGTATTCAGAATCCACGTTTTGTGGGTCCCTGATACCGAAAAACTGATTGACGGTGAGATGTCTCTCTCCGTCTGTGGTCACCGCTGGCGCCTAACCGCTCGGATGCTTTTCTACAAAACTGATATTCCATGATCGATCTGAAGGAACTCGGGGCTCTGGGAGTTTGAACCGGATATTTTGATTTTTGAGGGTGCTTTACATAAAGCTTAAACACAAATTGTCTCAACAATGGGTCCACACTTTTTCATTAAACCTTTTCCTCTGATAGCGTAAAGAAACGAAAGAAGGCAGAATGACATAGGTTTCATTTCGTTAAAAATCTAAATTGTTGAAAATTCCAAAAGTTTTTGACGAGTGTCTACAACTATAATATTGAAGTTACAGATTTTTGTTACAACGAAATCTTCACAGAGAGATTTTTAAATAAGATGATGTACGATTTTTCCACAATATGGCTAGTTTTCGCGTACTTCTGCGTGAAATATCGGCAATTTTTAAACATTTTTTTTCACAAAACTGGCACTAAATTTTTTCTTTAAATATTTCTGGAGATATAGTAAAGTACGCAAAATATGGCGCACGTCTTATTTTTGTTGAACTTTCTGGATTTTTGAAAATTACAAAAGTAAGAAGCAATGCGAAAAAGTGTGTTTTAGACCACTAATTTCTGTCTAAAAATCACGATTTCTGCCCCAGCAATACAATACTATCTGTTTACTACGTATATATGTAGTAAGGCGATAGAGTGAAAGTGGATAAAGCATGTTCGTATTTGTAGTAAAGTACAATCTTTAACACGTAAACAAAAAAATTACCATCGCAAAACTGCAATATTAGAGATAGAGTGCTTTTTCTGTAAGAAAATCTGTACTTTAAAACTAGATTTTGAAATAATGTAAATGAAACTCTCTGAATGTGATAATTTCCAATACAAATGTGTCTTTTGTGGCGGGAAAGTAGAATTGTGTTAATAGGCTAGTGGTGTAGAAATGACTGGAGTAGAAATGTGACTGGCGAGTCCTCTAAAGAACCTGAGATCGAATGCCAATGCGGCGAAAAAGTTTTGACTGCTTGGAAACACTTTTGCAAGTTCATATAGTTTAATAATAATGCTTAACCATTACAAATAAATGCGAGAAAAATATGAGCTGTTGTAGCACCACTAGTTTAAAACATAACTCCTTTTACCCGAGCACATCGAAATAACCTGGAACGCGACATCATTTTAGTACTCCTCATTCTTTGTGAAGTACTCTGAATCATAATTTGTTAAGAGTGCTATGACTAGTTTGATATTGTTTTTAAGTTAAAAGTAAGTTAATATTGTTTCTTTAAACGATGGAACTTCTATAGAAAACACTCGCCAATTCATTTAAAATATATTTGGCATTTTAATAAAATAAACCAGAAAATTAGGCATAGATTGTTTTAAAATTATCCTTCTTTCCTGTTGGATCGTTATTTTGACACTATATTTTGCATGTGCTCAAATTTAAAGTGTGTGAGGGTTGTTGCAGAAACTCTGCGTGGCCATTACAGTAAAATTCCCTGCGCGACTGCTCATGGGTTAATGGAACAAACTTTCATTTTCACGAGTTAAACAAAACCGAACGCGGTTCGGGTTTACGCGCAGACGCTGAGGTTACTGCCAGCCAAAACCTCGAAGCGTGAAGGCAACTGGGAGCCCATGGAATTTGTTCGTGAAATTAGGGCGCGAGGTGGTGGCCAGACGCATTCGCGTTTACCTGAACCAGCAAAACTGTCACGTATCCCGAATGCGTACGGTTCCCAGCATTACTCGCGCAGGTTTTCTTGGGTTCCGGAATTCCTACCTTCTCTTGCTTTGCCAACACAGCTGAATAACGGATAAAAAGATAGGAACGAGCTATTTGAGCATTTGATAAAAAGAAATGTTTGCTCTCACACAATCGACCTGCATTTGCTCTGAAAATCGAAGTACAGCTGAGATGCGGCTGGAACGGCGTCAAAAGGAGCGCTCAGCCCGGGGCGGGCGACGCCTTCTTGCGGTGCGTCTTCTCGTGGTTGCGCAGGTAGCGCTTCTGCTTGAAGGCCAGGTTGCAGAGCGCGCAGAGGAAGGGCCGCTCGTCCGAGTGCGTGAGCCGGTGACGCAGCATCTCGCCGCGCACGCCGAACGCCTTGCCGCACTTGTCGCACGCGTGCGGCTTCTCGCCCGTGTGCGTCGTCACGTGGTTCACCAGCTCCTGGCGGCGGCGGAAGCGCTTGTGGCAGTGCGTGCACGCGTGCGGGAACGAGTCGCTGTGGATCTTGGCGTGGATGTAGAGCGACGCCTTCGACTTGAAGGTGTTGCCGCAGCGGTGGCACACGAAGGGCCGCTCGCCCGTGTGGATGCGGCGGTGGTCGTCGCGCGTGGCCTTGGACGCGAAGCAGCGCCCGCACAGGTCGCACGCGAAGCTCTTGACGCGCGCGTGCACGTCGCGCAGGTGGCGGCGAAGCCCGCCGCCCGCGCGGAACTGCTTGCCGCACACGTCGCACGTGAAGGGCCGCTCGCCCGTGTGGATGCGCGCGTGCCGCACGCACGACGTCTTGCTGGAGAAGGGCCGGCCGCAGTGCTCGCACGCGTACACGCGCGCCCCCGCCCCCGCCGCCGCCCCCGCGCGCTTGCCCTGCTCCCCCTCCCCGCACGCCCTCTTCGACGACTTGCCCGTGGGCTTCGCGCTCTTCCGCGGGGCCGCCGCCGCCTCCTCCTCCTCCTCTTCCTCCTCCTCGTCGTCGTCTCCGCTCTCCACGAAAACAGACAGACGCTCGCTTCCAGCCACCCCCGAGGTGTGTGTTCTCAAGTGAATCACTAGTTCACTCTTGCCCTTGAAACCCTTCCCGCACTGCTCGCAATGATGCGCGGGTGCCTCGGCCACAGCGTTCAATTCCTCCTTACTGCAATCTAATTCGTCGTCAACGCGCACACACTCTTGTCCGACCTCCGCCGAATACAACACAACACTCTCACGTTCCGGTTCTTCTGCACCCTCCTTGCGTTCGTTCCAATCCGAGAGACAGAGTTCAAGAGGCTTGCGAATGTACTCCGATGGCAGGGACAACCTGAAACAAACAGTGGAAACTTTTTAGGAAAGGTTCTTTATTCAAGTCTACTTCATTTCTAGCCAATAAATTACCTATTGCCATACACTACCACAAAACGCACATTTCTGAAAAACGTAAAACGAACTACGTCGAAATATTTCTTCAATTACTTCTAAAATGTTTTCAAAATTATTTTAAATTATATTTCTGATCATTAATATTTTTTATATAATTCTTAATTAATACAATGTTCCAAAACGGATATAAAAATATTTAGAATACAATCGTAGTACCAGACAAATACTCTAAATATGTTTTCGATTTTTTTAACTCATTTAAATAAAAACTATAGTGAAGTGCCTTCTCGTCACAAATGAGCAGAAATATCCATTATTCTACAGAATAGAGCACACACTGTGAATTTTGCATATTTTGTATAATGCTCTGTGGAGGATCCTCAGGAGAAACATGCTTCACCCATAAACTGACATTTTTTTGTAATTGTACTCAATTTATTACGGTGTAAGAGAAACAGTAGGCTTGGTTGGCAGAAAAAGTGACTATGGCATTGTAAATCACGAAGATAATTGAAATGTCCCATTCAATGGCCATATAAAATAAATACAATATGATTGCATAAAGAAATATTATGCAGTAAAACAAAATAAAAAAAAATAAAAAGCTGGTTCAAACAATCTAATATTTTCATACTTGGCAGAACATGCTATGCAAAACGTTAAAGGTTAAAGTTTATAAATTTGCATTGTAATAATATTGTTGTTATGCAATGAACTGTAATAATAAAATTGAATTATAATTTGCTATTTGCAAATCCTCTTAAGTTCATTGAACTGAAACTAATCTATTTCTTTTCTCTTTCTCTCAGTTCTAAGACCATTGGACATGGGGAATTTAGCGGGAGCGGCACATAATTATGTACATTTTATAATATAATAATTATATAATTGAATATGCTGATCAGTGCTTCGTGCAGCTCTAATCAAACTACTGCCAACTGGTTTTGTGGCAGTTTCACTTTAGCAGCACTCTCTATAGCCACAATTAGGAACTTCTTCCATTCCGACCCGAAAAAGTGGGTGTTCTAGCGAACTGCTGGTTACGAGCGGAGTGCTGCATTTACTTGTTTATACATCACCCTCACTACTAGCAAAATACGTAGGATACCAACCATGGAATTCACTAGCTGTTTTGCCACGTTATTCTACAATTAGTATTTTTTCTGGTTTTATTTTTCGGTTTGTGAATATTTGAGTTTCGAGGATGTCAAGCTTCAATTTATTGCAGGTATCGGCAATTGTCCCGACGGAACAGAATGCTGTTGACTGAGTGGTGGAACTAAACCTTGTTCCGACGGAAACACAGGGCCCTTTCTGTACGCGAGGCTCACTGCTCCAACTGCATATTATTCCTTTGGAATATTTTCATGCCAGAAAGCCAACCCGGAAAGTCATGGAGGGATACAGTTCATATCGATCGCCACGCTAAAAACTACTTTTTTTTTACAGCGCACCTTGCTGTGCACAATATTTTAGTAGTTTTTTTCATCAAAATAACGTCGTTTACGTGACAGTGAAACACTTCCCTCCCTTCATAGAGCCTGTAATTGGGGTCTACACAAACATTGTTGAATTGTGTGCTACTTCTAAAATTCGCGAAAATCCGTCTTATTTCCTTTACTTTATGCATTTCCATCCCTGCAAGCTTTGCCACCCTTTCGGTCGGTCGTAACGCTTAGTGGAGGGGTGTTTTAGAACAAATGAACATCACGCTCCGTTCATTACCAGAAGATTGCCAGAACCTCCAAAAATATATTATACAAAAATAATAAAACGTTTCGGGATGCAAGTTAGAGCACTAGAGAATGTTTGCAAAATAATACACAATTTTAATTTTGTTTTATTGCCAGTGTGCATATGGTAAAAACTCGAAATACGGCCATGTTAATTATATTACACATGATCCATACATAAGCAGTGTGATTTCTGTTACATATTTCAATTATATTCACAGAGAAAATAAGCTTTTGGTTTGAAAAAACAACTAAAACTCTGAATTGTATCTAAAACTATAAAAATACATTGTTAGAGCATCGACAATCCAATCAAACATTTATACATTAACTTAAACGTTTATGAACAATAATTTCTAATAAATGTTTGATAGTGAGTTCCTTTTGGAAATTCATTTAGTGCTCGGCGGTTTGTGGGATCTTCAATGCACAATTCATCAAACACTCCAAAATCCACATCACCATTTTCTATGTCTCTGAAAACAGCATACGTTATGAAGACCCACATAAGCATTTACAATTTTTGACAATTTCTAAGGAGAATAAAGCAGTGACCGGTATTTTAACAAACATCTAAATCTCGAAAACACCATTGCTTCTTACTACAATTCTTCTGACCTGTGTGAGGTACCATTCCTAAATAATATTAGGTTGAGCATTTAAAATTAGGATTGGCAGTCATGGCCTTAGAGGATACCACGAATCTCCTAAAAGAAATATCCCCTATGACCTCTTTCATGCAGTTTTTGATTTAATTTTGAATATTGCTATTTCTCGAAATAAATGAATTCTGGGTACTGCCTGGAAATTTGGCATTTACATTTAGAATCATATTCAGATCTGAGTCTCATATCACCTGCACTTTTATTATTATTATTATTATTATTATTATTATTATTATTATTATTATTATTATTATTATTATCACCATCATCAAGATTGAAGAGCGCTTTTCACCGGCTGTCATTGGCGCCCGTGTCAAATTATTTTAAGAACAGAATTCACTGTGGTAATTGGTAATGCTAAGCTAGAGGAGCTCGGAGCTGGACATTTGCTCTTAGTGAGAAGCCAATTCCTGAAATACGTCTTCTGGCGAGGTGAGAAGATTTCCATTTACCAGACGCCCTGAGACTGACGGAGCAGGAAGACTTCCTCCGATCTGTCGAACCTTTCGCCATACTACTTCAGACGCTAAGTGAGTGCTACTTCAGTTCTAACATAACGTATCATCCGGTTTGATGGTGTACTCGCAAATCAACAAAAGAATTTTAAGGAATGTAATAATTCAGGTAAAACAGAGGAAAAATTATCAGAATATTTTGAACGCTAGTAACAAAACTTAAGCAATGTGTAATATAGTAAAAAATACGATCTCGTCACCTCGATACTTTGTAGAGAATGTTGTTTCAAAGGATAATAAAAGAGAAGAAAGTAATCCGGAAAAAGTTGCGAATCTCTTCAAACAACACTTTTCTAGAATTGCGGCTGATCTCCCGAAGGGACTAAAACCACAAATTCAACATGAGTGGCTTCCCAAAATATTTCCAACATGTTTATTTCCGATACATCTTGAAACGAAATCCTCAGAATAGTCAGTAAACTAAAAAATTAATCTCGTTTGGATGAATTTTCGCATTGTTTATTAAACACTTCTGCACCCGCCTTTGAACATGCGATCACTCACATTTCCAATGCTTCCTTAAGCACAAGAATATTTCCAGATACTTTCAAAACAACAAAAAAATAAGCCCCTTTTAAAAAAGGGAACACAAATGAAACTAAAAATTACTGGCAATTATCATATGCAAATTTTCTATGTTAGGTTTTCCAAAAATATTAGAGAGGCTTTTCTATACGCGAATGGACACTTTCCTCAGGAAAAACGAAACGTTTTCAGACTCACAATGCAGTTTTAGAAAATCAAAATCTACGAAAACTACAGTTTTTCTTTTCTTAAAGATATTGCTTCAACAATGGACCAAAATGAAGCACCCATTGGGATATTTTAGTTCTTTCGAAAGATTTTGACGTTACTGACCATAACATCCTGCTCTCAAATATATCTTCATATGGAGTTCGCGGTATTGCGCTTGACTGGATAACCTCGTACCCAGTGTTGCCAGATAGTTGAAAAGTGAATATCGTACTGCGCCATCTATTATCGTACAACTATCGTACGGCGGAAATATCAAATTATCATACATTTTATCGTACTGTTACGAATATTGCATCACATGCCGGAATTCGCTGCGCGAGGATTGCGTCATCTGCCGGCGCCCCTCCCCCCCCCCACTAACGGTTCTGGCTATCCGCGTAGCCGCGGGGAAACGTCGAGAGCATGGCCGGGTGCCTGGAGACAAGCGCCGGGGCAGGTATAAAGCGCCGCTGCGGCGGCCGCGAGTCAGTTAGTAGAAGATGTTGAGTACGAAGTCAGTGGTAGTAAGGCGTCAGTGGGTGGCAGAGAAGCAGTCAGTCCGTCCCAGTGGGTGTATGTCCGAAGTGAAGCGAGTGCTGTGAAATGTGCATTGTGGTGAAAGATGGTGCAGGCGGTTGAAACAAGGCAGTCAGCAAGTGTGGAGTCCTGCAAGTGGAAGCTGAGCTGTGAAGGGTCGCATCGCGGTAAGCAGTGTGCAGCGGTTGACAGCAGTCAGACATGTGTGAAGTTGCAACGTGGAGCTGGAGGTCTGTGAAGCTGGGCATCGCGTAAACAGCAGTGCAAGTGAGACCCCTGGTGTGCGCAGTGAAGTGTGGTCTGCGCAAGGAATTGTGGTCTGCGCAAGGGGAATTGTGGTCTGTGCAGGGTGAATTGGGTCAAGTGCAAGTGGACCACGTGGACAGTGCATTGGACTGGCTGATACTGTAGAAGAAGAGAACTGTGTAAATAAATAGTGTGTTGGTTTCAATTCACCACGGAGAAACGTTACAGTACATTAATAAAAATAGTATAAAAATTATCGTACTTTTTAACGATTTTTTTCAAACATTGCTTAAATTATCTTCTTTAACGACATAATTCTAATGGAGAATGAATGAAGTGGGGATACAAGTAATATAATATAGAGATTCTTATAACCTTAACTTTATTAATATGTATGCATACATTTAATATAAAACAAATCAAAACAATTATTTGTTTTATTTACTCTATCATACATAGAGTCGAACTGATTATACCGTACAACTTTTACTTGATTGAAAACTCCACTAATCAATTTACCGAAATCTTAGTAGTAAATATATAGTGGCGTTTCAATTGAATAGAAGGTTTTTTTTAATATTTTAGAATCGACTCTGACGTCACTTATATAATAATGACATCCCTTTAAATATAAAAATAACAACGTAGCAAACATTAACACAACTTTCATTTTAAGAGGATATCGAAGGCAAATACGAAGTTTAAATTCTATAAATTGGCGCCAAAATAATATTTCTGTAATTTACTGATAATTTAATAACATAATTTCTGAAACCATTGCTCTCGAGCGATATAGGGCTATCGCATTATTGTTAATGTGGAAATGCACGTTCAAAAATACGATAATCGCTTAATGCACGAGAGTGATAGTTTCAAGAATAGGTCCTCCGATCGGCAGCTTCAATTGGTCACATTACCGTACTTTTATCTGTAGGATAATGGTACATCGTACATCATAATGAATAATCGTACGTGTACAATGATTATCGTACGTCTAGCAACACTGCTCGTACGTTAAGCATCGATTTCAAAGAGTACTGGCACGAAAGAGCATTATTTACTTATATTTCAAATTCCCTTCCAATTGAGCATGGAGACCCGCAAGGTTCGATCTTAGGTCGGAAGGACATTATTTACGTATCTTTTGGTTTCATTACCAATTCAATATGGGGTCCCGCAGGGTTCGATCTTAGGTCCTATTCTCTTTCTGTTATACGTAAACGATATGCCCTCGTCTATTAAAAACGGAAGAACGGTTTTGTTTGCCGATGACACGAACGTTCTTTGCAAAGAAGAAACAATAAATAGTACGATTTCAGAAGTTTCAAATTGGTATTGTAATAACAAATTACTAGTTAACGAAGGAAAAACAGTTTCAATGCATTTTGCATTTCAAATCAGCAATCGCATGCTCCATTGAAAATGAACAATATGCAATTAGCTGATGTTAAGGTAACAAAATGTCTAGGTCTCTCAGTTCAGTCAAACCTCAAACTGAATGTACATATAAAGGAATTAAACACTAAATTAAGTTCATTATGTCACGCATTCAGAATTATTTCAAATTGTCAGCCTTCATGGAGCTCTTTGCGTGTATTTTGCAAATATACACGTACAAAATTTGTAAATGAAGATAAAGAATACTACGCAAATGCCACCTCTGTCATGTATACACTTGATAAGAATTATAAACTATGTATCATTCTTGTAAACAAGGAGATGGGAATACCTTACACAATAATGAATTGTTTACTCATTACTGAAGCCATTTACACATTTCTTAGACAACATTCTTTGTGCTGTAGTAGTCTTTGTTTTCAAAAGTTGGTAATCAATTGAGGTTGTACAGTCTTGTTACAAATAGTTTCCCTTATATTTATACAGATATTTTCGGTCACGTCTCCAGCTATGGTCATTAGTCGCGTTAGTGCAGTGAATGTACATATATTCAGGGAGATGACGGTGATTCTTCTAGGGACATCAGGCGCTGACCTACACATCGGCTTGCAGGGTACCTCCTAAGCTCTAATCTCCTGACTGGCCTCCCGACATATGAGATCGTGTATTACATGTAAGTGTAACTTGTGTTTAAGGGAAACGGGTAGGACAAGGAACAGGACGGAAAGATCGCGCGCAGTCCGTGGTCCGCTTGTTAAGGTTGCTTCACTATTGCCTGTGAACGGGAACGGCAACGCGAGGTACGCGCACGTTTTCTTGATATTTCGCAGCGGGGGGGGGGGGAGAGGAGGGCTCTGGCTAAGCCACGTCTTAAAAGGGAGCACAAACTGTAGGCATTAACTTAACTCGCCAAAGCGTGCCACAAGAAATGCTACGATTGTTTTGAAAGTACGAGGTGGTTGTTTCCAGCATTGCCAATTGGTACGTGCCGTTCCGTGTCGAACCTATTTCAACGGGCCGTGCTATTCAGCGCTGGGGAGGACAAAGATGCTCGTGTATCAAGAAACCTTGCGCGTGTAATACGTGCACTTCACAATGAAAGCCAACAGGAAGAGGAATAGTTCTATGAATCTGTAGCGGCAAAAAAAAGAGAACGTCAAGAAGCATTTGCCGAAACCAAAGCTCATTTAGCTACGCTACTCTGTTCACTTTTTGCTTTTCCATCTCTGCGTAGTATGCTGCTTAGAATAAATACTTTAAGGACAGAATATTAATTAGAAAAAACTAAGAATGAATAAAAATAAAATCTACTACGAACATATGGAAATTACAACTACAATATTAATAAAAGTTCAAGTTAAAATATATCATTACAATTTCCCTTGATAAAATTTTAACTTGAAGAACTGTTTTTTATTAATATTTTAGTTGTAATTTCCATATGTTCGTAGTAGCTTTTATTTTTATTCATTCTTAGTTCTCTGAGAGAGAGAGAACAATTATACAGTAATTACTAAAAAGAACTAAAGCAACTCAACAATGACTAACAAAACCCACCTCAAACCCTAACCTCGCAAATACACGCTCTAACATCAATATCGCACTACGCTCAATTCTGCTCCAGACCAATGTCGCGCGTCCAGACCAATCAGCTAGAAAGCTTCTGTTGGTCGAAAAGCTTCCCCTTCCCGAGCCAAGATAAATGTTTAACATCTTTCCCGTTGCCGTCGTGTTGTTAACGTCTGCCTGTGATGGCAGTCTCAACTTTCATTACGTTCCCGTTCACGGACTATTATGGAGCGGGCTTCAGGCTCCCCATTCTTCTGTTACTGATCAGAGAAACCATGGATAACTACCAATCTGAGCATCTGGCTGCCAGATTTCTCCTCCAAACAGCGGCTGAATTAGACCTAGCTGTGTAGGTATTGTCGAAAATCCGGCCCGTCGGGACTCGATTGCTACCTACTGGTCAGAGTCGCTGCAGAGGCAGCGTAATGCGTTTCAAGTCTGATCATTAGAAAATCACTTCCTCAGTGCAGTAAAGGCTTTATTTTTGCTTAACTGAATGACCAAGAAGTACAGCCTTTCAATAAACTACCTTTAAGCCGGTCAGATGGCCGAGATAGTTAGGGCAGTAGTGCAATTGCGGACTCGGACCAGAAGACCGTGGATTCGAGTCAAGCCTCGGGCATGGGTGTATTTGTGTATGTCTATGTGTGTGTGCCGTCATTTCATCCCTCACCATCGCCATCCATATCCCCAGGACTAACAACTTGGGGGGATAAAATCGGGATTCAGTTATATGCTATTTGCACCTGTTGAAGCAGGATGCACGCATGATCCGAGTTGCCCTATACGCGAAAAAAAACTACCTTTAATTTAACAATATTAATTTTCAGATATAAAATAAATTATAGAGAAACACTTCAGAAATGTTCAAAATTATATTAATCTCCTTAAATTACCAATATCATCAAAAAGCAGCATTCTAAATTATCGGTTTTTGAAATTTTGAGAAAGGAATGAGCTACATTCTCAGTGCAGACAATTTACATCTCCCTCTGCTTTGGGCATGATTTAGTGACAATCATGTAATCATTATTTACTGTATTGTCTATTCAACATGTCATATAATTTCTTCACAAGAGATTTTGCTTAATAAGAATTAACATTTCTCATGTTTACATGGCAATGAACATTGGAGGTGGCTTTAGAATTCAGGCATTTAATTATACTTGACAATTCATGTTCATACTTGTTTAAATAAGTACTTGTAAAATATTCTATTACATTTTACTATTTTTATATAATACAGTAAAACTTGCTCAATGCAGGTGTGTAATGTGAAAATCTGACCATAATGTGAACATAAAACCAGGCAAATGTAAATTCTACAGTACTTCAATGTATAATGCAGAATTTTGCCTAATGCATAAAACTAACTGATCCCTTGCATTGAACCCATTTTACTATATTTTGTTTTGCTTTGTACAAAGCTCAGATACTAAAAATAAAATAATAATAATAATAATAATAATAATAATAATAATAATAATAATAATAATAATAATAACAATAATAATAATAATAGTAATAATAAAAACAAAGTAAATTCCCATGTGTATATTATTTCAATGTATTTTTTTTTCAAGAAATAGGAGCCTTTATTGCCTTAATATCAAATATCCATTTGGTTCAGTTTCTTATGAAAATAGAGGAAGCCGGGGACGTTTGAGACATATTTCAGAATTTGTTTATTTGAAAATAGTATAATTTAAAACAAAATTAAGCAATATATAGCAAATAATTATAATACATTTCATGGTTTCTTTAAATTGCATGTTGAGGTATTCTATAAACCACCTTTTGTATATGGCCTTCGAAATTGAGGGAGCCCTTGGGACATAGTTATGAAGGTTACAAATAGTTCTGTATCTTCACCACTCCAAAACACGCAAGGCTTGAGACACATATATTATACATTCAATTTTACAAGAAAATTGATTTCATAAAATAGTAGAAAACATTTTACAAGAAATTTAATTACTAATTATTCTCAATAAACAAAAATGATGGATTTCTCAAAAAAAAAAAAAAAAAAAAAAAAAAAAAAAAAAAAAAAAAAAAAAAAAAAAAAATTGACAATTTTGAGGCCATGTTCACTGAGATTTAAAATGAACAGGTTGTGGCAAGGATGGAAAATTCTAGTCTGAAAGCCATCTTGAGAAGAACAGGACTGCTATGCCTGAAAATAAGATAACTGAACTGTAAAATATTGTTACCAAACTGCATGGACATGTTCATAACTGTGAAAACATGATTACCCTGTCTCAAGATCTGACAGAGCTGTGGTTGAAACTGAATCAAAATAAATTTGATAAAACAAAAACTTGAGAGTAAAACTTGTTCAAACACTGTAGCAGAAAAATTACCCAGGTAAATGCTATCTAAAGTTGAAAGAGAAGGAAGAACAATAACCAGTCTCAAATGTACATCAGAGATGAAAAAGTGCAAAAAGTCTTGAAGAGATTTCTCTCTGCTCCTAGTTCGATTTCAGCACTGTCTGTCATTCAGCCATCACTGAACAGTGGCAGTGCTTCTGCATCCTTGTTAGTGAATTGCATTTGCCTTCAGTTGGTTGTCTGCAGAGTGCTAGTAAGTAGTACCATACTCCTGGATGTTATCCCGGGAGTGTTGCTACTCTCTCCGACATCATTGCAGTCGAGATGTTGGAGAGACATTTGGTTTTATCACTGTTCCAATGTGCCCACTCCACTGAACATTGTCTTGCAAGCAAAAATGAAAAAGCATAAGTCAAGATTTGGAGACACGACTTGATCTCCTCCCCCATATCTCACACACAATGCTTTACTGTTTTTTGACTAAATAAATAAAAACTTTACAAGGCTGATTTATTTTCTTCCCCACCCATCCCCCATTCATAAAAAAGGTTCTTTCCTGGAGAACCTCCCACAAAAGATGTTTCCAATAAAACTATATTTAACCCTAAAAGTTGGATATAATGGAACCGAACATGCTGAAATGATAAATATTACACTAGTCTATTCAAAATAAAAATGTAGCCCTCATGTTGAAAAGATTTTGCCAAAATGTTTACTTCTTTTACTTGACACCTCAAACTCCCTCCCAGTTCAAAAATGCTTCAACCTCACTACAATACAATAAACTAAATTGCATTGCTGTTAGTGTACCAAGGAAGCAATTCATCCCATTTCAGTAACATTAAATGCATCAGACCATATATTCATGAAAAATTGCTTAGTGTCAATAAGTATGTGCATTAGGGTGTCCCAAGACATAACAGAATTTTTTTTCTGAGAAATCAGATATGCATAGCCCTCTATATTTTTTGTGTTTGATGTCAAAAACTAAAATTATAAATATTATTGCGAATGCATAAGGATAACCTGTACTGTCTTATTGACAAATATAAGACAAACTTTTGTACTGAGTTATTAAGGAGGATTCGAGATCTCAATGTTTTGGGGTTATTAAAGCACAAATATGTCCAAATCATAAACCTATTTAATATTTGTACATTTTCTTTTCAAAGTTTGCTTTCTACAGTCACAATAAACCTCTTGATGTTCTTGTATGCAACATTATAAAAACTGATTTTGTTCCTCTTTAACTATAATGTAACCATGAAAGTCTTGCATCAACTTGACCGCTCTTTCAGCTGAATCGTTCACTGCCATTAGCATTGAAAGCTTCTTTCTAGCTTCTTCAAACTAAGCATTAATTGACCACAAAGTAGCACATCATAGAGAAAACTGTCATTAATTTTAAGATGTTCAGACAAAAAATTTCATTCACCGAAATCAAGACATATATGATTTTCTCTTATGATGAACCCATAAAGTTTTTTCTGCGTTGGGATGTAACTTTTATCATAGGTCCATACATTTTTAATGGATAACAAATTGGATGACAAGACAGATCATACTCATCACTCAAATACCATAAATGCTGGTTTAACTTTTGTAAAGCTGCCTCCCAACCTGTATTTAAAGTTGTGGTACCACAACAAAGAATTTGCACTTCATCTTCAAGATTCATCTATAATCGCATTCTAAAGAGCTTGCGCATGTTTGCTTTCTTTGTTCCTTTCTAAGAGCTTTCCAAGCTTGGTACAGCAATAAGTTGTTATTTCTGTATGAAATAACATTCAGAAGATGTTATTCTTTTGATTTCATTTCATAAGATCATTTTTGTTCATCTAAAGTAGGCTACAGTTTTCCATCAATGTGAACAGTCACATCTGGTACCTTGTTTTGAAAATCACCTTTTATGGCTTCCACACACACTTTTTGTTAATTCGTACGAATTCTTTGAATTGAGTACTCATTGAAAATCTTTTGAATTGATTATTATTATTGAAAATTCGTAAGTATTATGTCCAAGAGCCTCAATGGTAGCTTCAAGAGCATACACAGAATCTCTCATACTTAGCTGACACCTATTAAGCATTGCTACTAGTAATAAAATCATTCCACTTGGATGTTGTCCTGTTCATGTGTTATTGACCAGGTTGGCAATCTGCTTACAAATTCATATTTTCATTAGTATGAAAAGAAAAATCTTTTTTAACAGTTCATAAGATGGTATCAAAGCAGTTGGCATGGAGAAATAGTAAGCAAATATTAATATTTTGAGGAAAGTTTTGAACTCATTATTTGATGTAACATGTTCTCTATTAAAAAATATACTCTTTTTAGAATTGCTTAACTGCACCACCTTGTCAACTATTTGAAAACAATACATTTACTAACAAAGTGGTAAGTAGTAAGGGTTGCCATACATGAAATTTAACTTACTATTGTTTTGATCTCAAACAAAAAAAATAATTAAAAAATTAAAAGCGTTAGAAAAAATACTTTGTTTTATATTGGAGAGGGGACCCCCTAATGGCCATTCAACAGTTGTGCAAAATCTATCTATGACTATTTTGATGTTTTTTCCTGTCACTGCGCTGAGCGAAACCCCGACCACAAATTTGGCAAAGATATGGTTTCTCACCCGTGTGTGTTCGAGTATGCACAACCAAGTTCAATTTTCTTCTAAATTTCTTTGGACAATACTCACACTGAAAAGGGAATATGTCTGAATGAATTCTTTCATGTAATTTTTGCTGTTGTCGTATCCTAAACAACTTCCCACAAGTCGAGCACTGATGTGGCCTTTCACCAGTATGAATCCGCAAGTGATTCACTAATGTAGCTTTGGCGGAGAATTTTTTGTTGCACTCTTTACAGGCAAAATCTCTTGCTTTATTATGAACCGTATGCTTGTGACGAATCACACCATTAGGCTGAGCAAATAGTTTTCCACATTCATCACACTCATGCTTCTCTTTTTTGTGAGTCATTATGTGTGTTCTATGACTTCTCCATGTCCTTGACTCTTTACCGCACTCATCACACTTTAAATCCTTACCATGAACCTCATTCCTATTGACTCTCTTTTTAAGATTTCTATTGTTTTTGTGAGTTAGAAGATGCCTTGTCATATGAGACTTTCTCTTGTATGATACACCACATATGCTACATGAATAAGGACGTAAAGCAGAGTGACTGATTAGATGAGTCTGCAAATCTTTCTCATTAAGAACCATTTTGTCACACAGTTCACAAACTAAATAATCGCCATGATTCTTTAAATGTTCCATAAGCTCAGCCTTTGTTAAAAATTTGGCAAAACATTTTTCACATTTTAATTTACGACTTCCTCTGCCCAAATGATGCATTAGATGTTCTTTCAAAGTACTTTTTAATTTGTAACTCTTTCCACAGAGTTCACAACTATATTCACCATCAGTTCTTTCAGTCGAATGACAAGAATTATTTGAATGACTGGAATTAGGTGGGTTATTGAAATAATTTAGATCAGAATAATCTGAAGCATGAAGATCAGTTGAGTGATGTGATGAATAGGAGGCACGAGTGGCAATTTCTAAACGTTTTTTTGATTTAATGCATTGTTTAATATGATATTTCAGCGATCCACTAAGCATGAAACTTTCACCACAATATTTGCAATAAAATGGTGCTAGTTGTGTATGAAATCTAGTATGAGTTGCTAAAACTGTAGAAACATAAAAACTACATTTACAATATTTACATTTGAAAGCTCCATCATTTTTCATCTTTTCCCATTGTACAACAATATACATTATCTTTTGAAATCCATTTCTAATCATTCTTAATCTATATTTATAACGACATGTCTTCCTCAACATACTTTGTGGATCAGAGTATTCTCTGAAGACAGCTGAAGACTCAGTTTCATTAACTGTGTTTGAATCATTACTATCAGGTAAAATATCACGATGAAATTCAATTTGAGAATCAGCAGTATCACATGAACTTTCAGCAATCTCATTTTGAACTTCCCTACTTAACACTGTTGTGACACAAGTGTCATCAGTCTTTAGATAATGTGCTGCATTAAAATGAGTCCCTGGATTAATCATTTGTGTGGACTGTGCAGGAGTATGACCGGCATGATCTGTTCCCTGGTGATTCCTTGAATGAACAGTAGGGGCAAGTGTGATTGCTGCATCTGATTTGCCAACAGACTGGCCATCAATAATGCCATTCTCCAAATCATCTAGTAGAGCACTTGCATCAGAGTTTTCATATACGGAGAATGAGGCATTGTCTATTCTGCTTTCCAGCTTGTTCTGGGAGACGGTCTCCCTGTCTTGTGGGTGAGACCTGCAACAGAGTGTGCAAGTGCAATGAGCTAAGATCAGATCTCATCCACCTGCTCACTCAGTATTATGTTTAATGCACAAAATGAGTTGAGGTCAAAGAAAATAGTGGCAACTTAAATCTTGGAAGCCAAAAATAAATAATATGTTTGTTTTTATTATTTATGTTTAAAAAATTCAATAAGAATCCTAAAATTCTAAACAAAATATTTTTTACAAAATAATAATGTTAACCCGGTACATGATAAAATATAATTCAATTCTCCAGAATAAGTTCCCGTAATAATTTATACTTGAAATAAAATTTCAATATACAAAAAACAAACTATATAATAAAAATAAATAAATAAAATAACTTTCATCTTTTGATGGATAATTTTTTCAATGGGACAGACAAGTTGCTTTTTTCCACCAACAAGAAACTCCTGCTGTACAAAACACTAAATGAACAACAAACAACATATAATTCAGATACCTACAGTCAATGTTTTCTGATACATTAAGGGAAAATTTACTTTTTGATTTTGTATGTAATAAAAGTATTTAATGACAATATATGGTATATTTTTAAAGAAAAATTACAGTTAATAAATTTAATTAAATGATTACTAATAAATAATATATTTAGAATTGCAAATACAAAAAATCGTTTTTCTGTATATATTTAATTTGGTCTAGGTTGGCTTCATTCACAAAGTATTGGATAGCAATTGCTCTTGCAAAGGTGGCAAAGGATTCTGCAAATGTAACCTGCAGTTTGTTATTTTGTGAATATGGAAAATACTTGTTCCAAGACAGATCAATCAATGATTCGGAATTGACCTACTGAAGTATAGTTGGAAAAGTATCACAAAGGTTCTAGAATTGAATGCACTTTTCCACCTGCCATGGGGAGTCGAAATGACTTACTTTATAAATGTGAAAATGTTAATATTACTTCTGCACATCTTTTGGAAGATGTTATGTTACATAGTGAGATAAACACAGAAATAAATTATTCAACAAATTGAGAAGAAAGATGAGAGAAAAGCAAGCAAAGAATTAAAATGAAAAGAAGTGTGTGATCCTAAATAAACAATAAAATTCACTACGAAGTTCTGACATGTGATATTAAAAACCGTAAAATAAAGTTCACTGCAAATGAAGTGTACAAGCAGAATGAATTTTTCTGCAAAAGAGTCAGTATAAATGAAAAACAATGGCTTGAAATAAGTTTCGAATCACATGATCAATCCGAATTTCTGGCATGCCACAAAAAGGGTTTAATTCAAATAACTGCCAGAAGTAGGCCCCACAGAATCAAAACACAAACAAAACATTTTGAAGGTTTAGCTCTCAAGATTTGTTGATCAACAAGCTATAGAAATTTCCACAATTAAATATCGAAGGACGGTGAAAAAATTGGCGCTAGTCTTATTTGAGGCAATCACAATGTATTTTCGAAAATTGCGAAATTTTAATATTAAAAACTACAAAACTGAAGATGGAAATTTTTACAATAAACAAAGTCTGTTTTAAACAATCAGCCCTCAAAATAACATTTACAAATTTTGAAAAGGGTGTTTTCCGTGTAATTAGTGATTGAAATGAATGCAATAGCTATATAGCATTACATACGAGAATGACGTGTGTGAAGTATGTTCTGTTGAAGTACCTCTAGTTTTGTCTATTCATCAATAGACCTATTTTACATTATTGTTCATCGGAATGAAGTATTTGTCATCCCTAATTCAAAAAATTGATAACTTCTATTTTATCCATTTTATCTTGTATACCAGCATAATATAAATGACTTATTCTGTTGAAAGAAATCGTTAATAAACGGGCATTTTACGGCACAAACGACATATTAGTATTATACCGCACAAATGATTGGGTTATCACACGTTCAGCCAATCGCAACGAGAGAATCGTGAAGAGAAGGTAAACCACAGCCCTCTCTACGAATGCCTGTTCATGGCCCCTGCAACGCCGACCCGCCGTCCGATAGTTCTGTCTCCGAGCGCAAAGTGAATCGACGAACTTCTGCTGTGTGAGCGTAAATCACATAAAACAGATTCAATAAAGTTTACTGTTAGTTTCCCGCAGGTACAAAATGCCAGATACGTGCGACGTGCCTGACTGTAGTAGTAATATCGATAAGTGCTATAAATCGGAAGGATACGAGTATACGCGGTTTGTCCGGTTTCCTAAAGACACCGACTTTCCAGAAGACAACCACTTTCTATGGCTTGTGAATTGCTGCAAAATATTTAACAATTAGACTTCATCGTCACTCCAAGACTGTCAACGATGATTTTCACCACCCCAAAATCAGGCATCATGCAAAACTCATTATTTTCTGGACAGTTGTGTAAGTGAGCAATTGTAACGTGTTTATTCATTTGATTTAAAGGGTTTTGTAAATATGTGTTAATACGTATTGTGCTTGGTTTTAAATGTGTATATGTCTCCCATAAATTCAACCCCTCGTCCAAGCCATGGTGACATCACGAAGTCATAGCTAAGACATAGCTAAGTCATGGCTAACGAGATTCGGGTACCATTCAGATTAATAATTTTATTGCAGAGATCTGTACTTTAAAATTTATTTAATGTATAATGTTTAATGTTTGAATAAATGGTGAAATTTGATAACTTGTATGTTAATTATATTTTACTACAATTCGTGATATCCAACAGAGTTAAACTTACAGTTCTACATGAACAATGTGAATTATGTAATAGCTATTACGCTAACATGGTAAATTCAATATTTCAATATGATATGCTCAAAATAGCTGAAACCCAAGGGTAAACGTGCCTATAATTATTGCATTCGAGAAATGATCGTGAAAATAATTAACTATAACAGCGTGACTTCGCGGCACCCAGCGCCTAGCGGGCAACGCGCATATGCGAATAAATGTGCTCTGAGTACATGCCATGATGTTATTTCAAAGACACGTAAGCCCCTTCCATTTCCCTAACAAATAGGAAATACAACCCGCCCCGATTCGAGTTCGTCTCGAATCCAAGTGTGGAATTGCCTCTGCTGACGGGGTTCTCCGGAATAGAAGCGGTCGTTACCACGACCGCACGGGGGCCGCTACCAGGTAGATAGACGGAAGCGGCGATCAACGGGCCAGCCGTTCCTACGACTTCTGATCGCATCCAGGGTAATCGATATATATATATATATATATACACACACATACATAAAATCTTTTTTTGACCATAAAATTGCATTACATACATTTTTTGTTTCACAAATTTTCCATTAGTAATTTCTCTAAATACTTCTCAAGAGTTCGTACTCTCTCCATATTTGATACTGCATTGTTCTCTGCCTCTATCGTAATGCAGTCTTAAGGGTAAATGTCCCGACACTAGTACAATTTGTAGCCACCACGTGGCAGCACCAAAATAAGTAAAA